>VYZU01028622.1:57446-102868 GCA_013401355.1 Ceyx cyanopectus
TTATATGTTATATAATCTTTATATATTTATTATATATCTTTTTTCTCAATATACATATTTTTCTAAGTTGTTTTTAAACCATTTACAAAGCTTTATTAGCTCCTGCTAATTAAATTAAATTAACATCAGGAAAATGTTATGGAGAGTATAGCTAATTTTCATGAGTAGTAATAACTTTTAAGTATTATCCCTATTACTCAGATGAAAAATAGTGTCCTCTCCTTATTTTCAACAAAGTGCTTGTCTGCAAGGCAGCTACTTGTATCCTAAGGAGATGCATTTGATAAACTACTATTTGTGTTTGGTTATGTTTTTTCTTTAAAGTCTTGTCATTCACATGATCAGTGTTCAAAAAACTGTATCTATCCATTGGAAGAGGTGGAAAAGCCCAGAATATTTATTTTTTTTTAAAAAAAAAAGGCAATTAAAATAATACACATGAAAATGCAGCAACAAAAAAAAAAATCAAGAAAACCAGCCATGACATGCAACATGCACCAAGCCACTGAATTTTGTTTGGAAGAAATCTCTAAATCTCTTATCTACTGTAAAATCAGAAGCAATGTATTTCAGAAATTATAAAAAAGAGCAACTTAAAACAAACAAGGTCACACACAAACAAGAATTGATGTCTACATATAATTACCAAAATCATTATTTACTCAAAAAGCTTACGGATGACTAGGGTCAGGTGTCCTTGCAGACTGACTGATGCCCAAAGCCAGCAGTGCCTGTTGAGGAAAAAAAAAAGGAAAAAATGGTTTGTAAGAAAAATATACAATATATATATAATATATAGGTATTTATATAGTGACTATATATTATTTAAATTACTATAATTTTATAATTACAACCAAAAGTGAATATTACATGCAATCACAGGTGCTGCTGCTCTGCTACAATGTGAACAAATTAAATTGTTCAGGGAACAAAGCTATTTAAATACATCCTTCTTGAAGAGAAATTATACAGACACTATGGTTATAGCATCCTACATTTAAAGCAAAAATTTTGCACTACAGCTTCTTTCAGTAGTGAACTTAATATTCTCCAAACCAAAGAAAAAAAAATATTTTGAAGAAATAAAAACCTCTTGCTATCTAAATTGCCTATGCTGTTTACTATTATACTATACTATTATATTTACTATTATCATGTCCCTGCTGTTTACTATTTACAGTTAGTTTGCTTAGTATAGGCAAACTAAGGCTGACCTTTATGCTTGAAAGCAATAAAGCTACCACAGGTAAGAATTTCTCAGGAATAAAGACAGATACAAGTGCTAACCAGCAGAATGCAAAAAAATCCTCACCTGGTTACATGTGTCTGCTAAAGAATGTATGGCTTCTGAAAACATGCTTGCAGAACCCGTGTAAACCCAAGCAAGGAGCTTAAAGAAAAAATTCAACCCATTTCTGAAAAGAAAGAGAAGAAAGTTGATGAACAGAATATTTGGTCTTCAGTATCTTCACCAAAAGCTCAAGTGCTGTATGATTGGGCATCACCTGGCAGCAAGTGGTGAAGCCAAGTATCAGTTTAATCTTTGCAGACCTGTACAGGCAGATGAGGCACAGAGATTTTTTCTGCATGGTTTGTTTTAAAAAGCCTTTTCATCTTATATTGATATATAAAGAGATGCTATTTATTTTTTAAAAAGCCTTAACTTCTAAGCACCTCTGGATAAATGAAACTTCCTGAAAACTACCTCCACTTTCACTACTCAGAACAACTAATCACCTACCAGGGGAAGAATACAAGCATTAATTATTTCCTTTTCTTTTTCTTCAAACCCTTGACTCTTACACATCCCTTCCTAATACTGGGGTGCAAGGATCCTCACTTCAGTCTCAGCTTGGGCAATTCTCAGGAGGAGAATTCCAGTAAGATGGAGACACAGGATAGAAAGATGAAGAATATGGAATGGGAAATCATTACAGAAAAGAAAACCCAAAAAACAACTAGTGAGTCTACAGAGCCATCATGGCTGTTGGTGTTTTCTGTCTGAGTAGATATTCCCATCAATATTAAAACAACAGATAAAGGTCAGGATTTCTTTGGGTAAAAAAAAGTCAGGTTTTTACTGCAAGTTCTCCTTTGATCAAAGATCTATTTCATCCCTGATCTCTATATATTAATATATTTACTTAAACTCTCTCCTATCAACAATGAATAAACAAAGCCATTAACTTCAGTTACAGAGACACAGGTATCTTTAGCTTGAAAGCACAGACTGTTCTCATTTCCAGGATAATAAACATAAATTGTTTTATACTTGCATAAACAAAATAATTAGGTTTAACTTACATGCAAATAGCTACCATTACCACCTTTCCTGGTCCCTTGAAAAACATAGCTGCTGCACTGGAGCGTGGCTACAGAAAGAAAGAAGAGGTTATTAAATTAAAATAACCAAATCTTGACCTCATGAAGGACCTAACATTCCAATTTTTAAATAAAAACTCTGTATTTTCCTGTACTGGAAAAGTTAAGTTACAGTCCCTGAAACCTACTAATTCACCACTGAATGCTCACCCAAACTACAGTTAAGTCTTAAACATCTATTTCTACAAATGGATGTCTATAAAATGGATAAACCACCAACAAAACCTCCAGCAGAGACCACTGCAACCCTGCTGTGCAGCAGAAAGATTAAGAAATTATTAAGAAAAATCTAAGGAACAGGTCTGCTTAAGCAAAGAGGAAATGCCACCAGGGCACAGAGCAAAGTGTTAATGTTTTGAGGTTTTTTTTTTTCTTAATAAACCTGTTCAATTGATTTAAATTAACAATATACTATAGATTTTTCTAGGGTACAGATGAAATCACAAATACAACTGCCATTCAACAGTAAGGCAGCAACTGACTGAAAATAGCAGGAACCAATTTCCCTTGGCATGGTAATATTTACCACTGCATTAGAGAGACAGATCAATATATTACAATGCAAATAAATCTTCCAATAAACACTGTTAAGGTTATGCAGCTGTTTTCACAACTTTTTCCTTCAGAAGGTGTCAGAGTCCATTTCATGGCATTTTTCTAGCCAAAATCTCTAAAACATCTCTTACCTTAGTATTTCCAAAGAACTCCTTGTATTCCCTCAACAGCCTTTGGTTTCTAAATAGATCTGCAATACAAAATTATTATCATTAATACCTACTAGTTACCAGTTTCAGTAATTGAAGACTTAATTTTTTTCATGCAGCAGCCAAATTGACATGGTCTTTCTTTGTGAAAAACTCCTCTCCTGATAGTGTTAACAAAACACACTGCACACAATAATTTACATTCATTAAAAGAGCCAGTGGAGTACAGGGACAGTGTGTAAAAATAAAAGGAAATTACCACTTCAAGCATGCAATGCTTCACTGATCTCATTTTTTGGACTATGTCCAAGAAATATTCTGCTGGTCACTAAAATTTTTGAAGCTACTGACTGCACTCTCAGTACAAACACAGGCATCTTAAGTACCTGCAGCTCTACTCTTTTTACTAGGAGAACTTTCCACTAGAACTGTTTCCAAAACAAATAGGACAAGATCTTTAATTTTAAGATGTATAATTAGAGTATCTTGAAGCATTATTGCCTCTCCTGTGATTTTGACTAGACAGATCAAAATCCATTACAAACTGCTGATTTCACTGTACCTGTTACCAGTAATACCAAGCAAGGATGACAACAATGATTTTAAGCAAAAAGATTATTTGGGGGTGTTTCCCCCTCCTCTGAAGCAGAAAGATGAATTCATTTCAGAGGGAACAAAATGAGTAACAGTTGGATTCAACAAAGTAAGTTGGAAACATAAATTAATAACAAGGTTTAGATTGGTTTTAAGTATTTTTTAAATTCTCAATAAAGAAATCCAAACCCACTGGAGATGTTAATTATAATCTAAAAATTGGAAGCCCCTCAAAAAAAAACCAAAACTCAAGTATGACTACAAATCTCAACTGAATGTGTATTCTTGCTGTATCACACAGATGATAAATTGTAATACAGTAACAGACTATATCTGCATAGATAGCATTGCTCTAATCCTATGCTATAAAACCTTATCAGTGATTGCTAATTCCAGATTTGTACATTCTCAGTGAAGCCACACACCATCTAGTGGATTTCCAGCAATTGTCCTTTGTTGTTGCTCACCTCTGAAGTGATTTGAAAACTCCATACTCACTTTCTCTGTACTTGATCTCTGCTTCTTTACGACGTTTTCTTTCTCTAGCAAGAGCCTCTGGACTGCCCCAAACTTCAAGAGACCTGCCCAGAGTAAAAGTAACTTAACAGTGGTTCTCTCCAAGTAGCTTCTTTACAGTTTCACCACATTACAAATGCCTTTCTTAAAAGCAGAACATCTTACGATTCTTTCTAATAAGAAGCCACACAGAATACTTCACAGAAGAAAGAATCAGGAAAAAAAGGGATGAAGAGAAGCACATATTTGGACATATTAAACATTCCCTCCAAATATATAACCATGTTAATTATAATAATGAGGATATAGACATAGTGTTGAGATAGAAAATGGAAAATATTATTGGTCTTTCACACTGTAAAACAGACTTGTAAAATATTTTTTCTCTCTTTTATATAGTCCATTTTAAGTGATCTAAATGTTTTCCTGTATAAAAATGTACTTACTTTGCCTCTACATCTGATCTCAGGTACACAGTGAAAGTCTCAGTGTCATCATGGGGGCTTCGTCGTTTGATTTTCCTCAGCTGGTCTAAATCACTAAGGGAAGTGGACAAACACTTTAGTGCAAGAAAAAAATTCCTATTCTTCTCATTTTCCTTTTCAGTCTGGGTGATCCAAACACCAAACTGGTGTTTTCCAGACTCAGAAATCCCAACATGCCAATTATGATAAAAATATGGCAGAGGACTAGGCACAATTTGTTCACATCAAACCATCACAACCCCAAAATGCTGATATATTTGCCATTCACCCCTACAATGAGCTGCTCTAGAGGTGGACTCCCCCCAACTATATTTGTGGTCATGTAAGTATAAATAAATTACTTTGAGAAACAACATGGCAACATGCAAACTAAGTGCAAGTTCCTAATCCACTGTAACACTAAGTAAACAAGAACTAACTTCAGTCACTTGTGATTATGTGCACACAAGAGCACCTGGAAAAAGCTGATGTGTAAAATCACTCTACAGCACAATTATTTTGAAGCATTTATGAACCAATAAATACTCATAATTTCAATTGCAACTCAAAACCATCATCATACCTGGATTTAAGACAAAACTCATTTATTGCTCTCACTCCAGTGATGAAGTTGTTCTTTGTGTATTTTGGTCCATAGTCTCTTTTTTTAAGGACTGCTTTCACTTGAAAAAACAGAAACAGATAAGCAAGTTAAGTCACTTGAAGACTACAGCAGGAACTTCAAAATTTCTCATTACCATACTCCAATCAGATTGTCAACAAACTAGTTTTCTCCAAGTCAAGTCTATTTTTCCCATGACTGTAGTTGCAGAGGGGTCTTGTCTTTATCTCAGCCTTAATCTACATTTTTTCTCTCTCCCCTCTTCTGCTCAGAGCAGCTGTAGTGGGCACCTGGTATCCAGCCAAGACCAACCCACCATGATACTACAGGAACAAATGGGAGCATTACAGGACTCAGATTAGGCAGTTCATGTGCTCAAAATATATTTAGAAGCAACACTGATGAGATTAACTCAGCAATAAGAAGGAACAGAGCAAGACTTAGAACAAGAAACAAGGGAAGATCAAGTATTCAGCTTAGCCACAGTAAGTCTTGAGAGATGGGAAATGGAAATGCCTAAAAACATGCAAGGAAGACAGACTGTGAGATGAAAAAAACAAATTAGTCTTTTCCTGACAAACTCATCTGCTTAAATGAAACAACTGAAAGGGCACAGAACAAGTAAGCAGAAGGAATACAGCTGTATTTGATCTTTCAGGAGTCATTTGGGTAGCAAACACAGCTAACATACAAGAGTGTTTTAAAATGTTATTCCCATAACGTGTTAGGCAATTGAAGAGGAATCACAGTTTCCTTATGTAGATCTTTTTTGACTACTAGCAGACATCAGTAAAGTATTTCTTTACCTTTTACTTGGATTGGCTCTTTAATCAAAGACTGCTTTTGACCTGTGTTGGTTGTATCTTGTCCTGTAAAATAAAAATAAAGCTCCCTGTACATATAGAAGTATCTACTTTTCTTTTTTACTGGAGTTTGGCTGGAGTAATGAAAGAACATATATTAATATTTCTTGACAATTAAAAAATATTTGAGATTTTCAAGATTTAAAACTCTCAAAGTTACAGACAGAAAAATATGACATTTAATATAGCATTGATTGATAAACCCCTAGCAGCTTGCAGAAAAGTACCACTTTGCAACATCTTTTGTACTTTTGAACACTGGAAAAATAACACTCTTGGCTGGCTATAGTTGCTTTTAAAGTCTGCTGCAAGCCTCAGAAATTTACAAGTTACTAAAAGAGCAAATACCTGCTAACCTGACTGAAAAGAAGGAAATTCTCTTTAGCAGACCACTTAGCTTTAGACAAAAGTACCTGAAGAGCTGTCATTTTTAAAAGCATTTGTTATCTCTTAAGCACAATAATCTTCCAATACTGTATCTGTGCAGTCCTACACTTAATAAGCAGAAAAAATAGAGGGTACTACCATGGAACAAGGACAAGAAAGTTTTGAATTTCACAAGCACCTAACAAGGACAAGATTGACAAGCAAACAACAGCAAAGAGGGTCAGGTTGTGTCCATGATATCCAGTGTTTCATATGGAATGATGCAGGTCTGGCAACTGTCAGATTAGCAAACTCTAGCAGATCAATCAGCTCAAGCTTCTTTACCAGTCATCTGTCCCATGGCCTGGAGAAGTGAACAGTGCTCACTATTCAATCTTTATCACACACAATCACACAGATTCACACCATCTTTATCACTTTATTCATTTCATACAAGCCTGAAATACTACTAAAAGAATTCAACCAAGCAAATGAAGTGGTAAAAAACAAGCAGTTTTATCCCTTAAATTATCTAATCCCTTTAGACATCCACATTTTATCATCACCACTTTAATTTGATTACTCTAAACTTAAGTCTTTTAAATACTGGAATGACAAAGAAATAAATTTCAGCATTCCTCTCTGCTTATGCATTTGAAATTTATATAGAGATGCCCAAAATCAACAAATACTAAGAATTCTGCAACTGTATCATACAATTAAAAAATAAAGTTATCAGTTGTTAAATATACTATATTTTTACATTTATATAAATACTCTTTATTTTAGCTTAGTACTACCTGTTCCAATTTTCTGAAGGGTTTCTTCAGGGGCTGATTTATTTGTATCTTCTGATCCAAGATCTTTTTTCTGACCATTGGAGGTATAAACTCTCACTTGACTCATCAGCTGCACAGGCAGACGATTGCATGGTAGAATATAAGACAGACTCCCACATTTCATTGAAGCTTGCCATCCTAACAGAGGGAGAGGAAAAAAAATAGCTTTTAAGTAGTTTTTTTTAGCAAGTTAGCTTTTAAGTATTGATCTGTCCTTATTTTCCACATGTTTAGGAACTACAAATTGGGAGTACACAGCATGCTGCCACTGCCTCCCTTCAAACACTTCTACATTTCATTCTACTGGTAGGAGTTTTTTCCCCATACAATCCAGTATGCACTTTATATATAAAAGCACACACAATAACCTTTTACACAGAGAAAACTTCAATTTTGTAAGACTTACAGCAGCCAAATTTCAAGACACCTATGTAAAAAGCCTATTAGGAAATCACCCTAGGTAGGCAACCTTCAATTTCAACAGACTAGACAAAAATATAGTAGCAATCAATTTCTTTTAGGCAGCACAAACACTTGGTAGAGAGGGTATGTAACTCCTCCAACCAGAAATGAAATAGGCTGCTTTGGAAAGCAGTTAATAAAAGAATAATTTTTAAATTAAAAAAATGATACCATGCTGGTAAATCAAGTCACACAACTAATCAGTTGTGCATGAATGATGCACCTCCCACAGGATGGTATTTTATAAAAATAATAATAACAACAACTTTTCTTTTAGTCATGGTAGGTACCACAACATTTGTACATGTGCATGCACCAGTTTGAATCTTACAGAAGTTTCACTAAAAATGTTGGTAAGTTCTTACTAATTGTTACTAGTGGGGTAAAAAACAAGAAGAAAACCCAACTCAACACAGCTCAGTGAACTTACTGATTATGACTCAAAAAGCAGCACAATAAACATATGGCAGCTGATGAGCAGTATTGTTTTTCCTAAGCTTTGGTGAAAAAAAGTAAATTAAACCAGCACGTTTAGTGGATATTTATGCTAATAATCCACCCATACACAAGAAACCATTAATGTTTGCTGCAATTCAACCACACAATCAGAGAGTCAGGGGTTGGAAGGGACCTAGAAAATCATCTAGTCCAACCCCCCTGGCAGAGCAGAACCCTAAGTGATGACATGAAGAGGAACCACACTTGTCAACATTTCCATTTCATGGGGTCTGTGGGAAGCCTGGGAGAAGCCAGGGCTCACTCCCCCGACCACCACCATCCCCGCAAGTCCGCGTTTGGTCTTCACTGCAAATTCAAGCCCAAAACAAGGGCAATGACGTAGCCCTTTTACGTAAGGCCGGGGCTGATAGGGCAGCAGGCCTAGAAAGGGCGTGAAAAAACACCCTCCATAAGAGATCGTGCTCAGGCTACACCTCGTTCGATGAGGCAGCTAAGGCCTGAACATTCTCCTCTTCTTCAGGCCCCTGGCCCGGATCTGCCCTGAGGGGCCAGCGTCGCCAGCTCCGGCTCCACTCCAGCTTCCTACCAGACTCCACGGCGGAAGGCGGGGGGTCCGCCGGTCCTGCCCGCCCCGCGGAGGAGGGGTTCCCGGCAGCCCACCGGCGCAGCGCGGGCGCTGAGGGACTCACCGTGGCAGGCGCGGGGGAGCGGCGAGGGCCGGCAGCGCAGGGACAGGCGGTAGAGGCCGCGGCAACCCCGCCGCTGTGCGGCCAGGGCGGGCATCATGGCGGCGCCCCCCCACGGAGCCCGGCCGCTCCCCGCCGCACGCCAGCGGCCGCTAAGCGGGCGGCGACTCGCATCGAAGCCCGGAGCGGCCCCGCTTGGCCCCGAAGCGGGCGGTGGGAGGCACCGCGAAACCCGGATGGACGGGATGGACGGGAGGGACTTCGGGGGCGGTTAGCCGGGGCGGAGGCGACGCTACCGCCGCTGACTCAGCCGCCCGGCCCCGCCCCGGACGCTACGCTTGGTAAGGCGGGGTTGGTTTGCGGTTGGGCTTGGTGCGTAGGGCGGGGTTTGGTTTAAAATACTAAATTCACTCGTTCCGCTGCGCCGCCTCGTTTCGCGCCATCCGCCCTCTGAAGGCGAGGCGGCTCCGGCTTCACCTCTGAGGGCGCCGGGAGGGACGGGGCGGGTACCGAGGATCTCTCCAGGCTCTCGCCTGGGTCCCACCTACCCCGCAGCGAGGTTGGGCTAAAGAGGCGTGGGGAGCCGTTCCTGTTCACTTAGCAACGCTTAAGACACTTAACAGCATTAAAACGTGAGCAAGCTGTTGGCGAGGTTTTTGTATTAAATGCTCTCTCCTCCCCTCAGTTCTATAAAATGCGGTTCCAGGATCAGCGCTGATAAAACAAGATCTAAGAAAAACACTTTCTCCAGCCTGCAGCCGGAGGATGGATTGAAGACATCGCAGCCCTGCTCGGACAGCCTCTGCCCATCCCCTCACCATGTAATCACTCCTATTGTTGTCAGACTTATATTTTTTTAANCAAAAGAGCATTGGGACAATTTTAAGTTTTTTTCAGAATAGCTTTAATTCACATGAATCCTGACAATGTATCTCTGGCTTCCTTGTCTTCATTTGTGTCCAGGGAGCTCACCAGAAGTCAGCTTGGCAGGGAAGTTGTGTAATTAATGCACCCGATAGCCCACAAAGCATTGGATCACCGAGGAGAATTATTACCATGCCTGTCTTTAACACACTCAATTAGATTTTGAACAAGGTTTGCTGGCAGGGAACTTCTTTACCAGGCAGCCAGTGGTTAGCATTGCCAATACAAGTTTTCCTAGAAGGAGGCAGATTGAAGTCAAACACTTGCATAAAATAATTAACACTCCTCTTCCCAGTAGCCCAATCACAGCCATAGCAGGTGAATCAGAAGTACTGCAACAGATGCTGCCTCATTAAGTACCAGATGTACATAATAGTTAAAATACTAAATTCACTGCAAGTTGTAAAGTAGCAAAGGTGAGGTCAATTCAACAATTTTAGCTGGGGTTTTAAGATGGCAGCTGATGATTTGCTGGCTGCTTGTTATTTTGCTGCTTTGTTATTTTGTATAGATACTACCAGTATGGAAGTCAACAAGGAATTTACATGATCAAGGGCTCTGCATGAACCTTTCTGTTGATAAACATTCAAACCTGAGGAAGGAGACCAAAAACAAGCAAAAGAGCATCAATAACAGCCTATTCAATGGGGGACAGCCAAGTACATAAAACAACTGATAATTAATTACTGTGCCTCATGGTGGAAAGTACTACATATAGCCATAGTGAATAGGAATAGCTGACACCTTGTTCCTCATTGACTGGCAACATTCTCATTCACTTTTGCATTCATTAAGTGAAGCCCCTTTATTATTGTGTGGGGTTTTTCCTTTAATAAATACCATTCACATTCCATCTTCCCATCTCTGACCTGATTTTAAAAATATAAGACCTTTGGAGACTTCCTGGCTGTTTAGAAAAAACAGTCACTAACTAAATTGCTTGAGCTACAAACAGCACATGATTAAATTCTCTGATGTTGCTGCCTAGCAAAAAAAATCTATGATACATAAAGGTTAACATATAATGAAGGATTTTAGTGTTCCTTACATGAAAAACTAATGCCATATATGGCCAATTTGAATATTTTTGAAACCCATTACATATTTCAAGTTCATACAGTGGAAGATACTTGCAATGTCCCAGACCAGTGACAAGTGCTGAGGTAATGACAACATAATTTAAATTACTCTTTGGGATAATGACAATCATGCTTTGGATGTCTTTCATACAGCACAGCAAGGTTTTTTAAAAGGGAAACACTCTCATTTTCTTAACTTTCATGATCCCACAAGACAAGGGTAACAAAGGGCCACATTATTAAACAGCACTAGTTTATGCTTTCACTTACTAGTTGTAAAGCAAATTATTACACTGATACAACATCCAAGTAATCAAGCATTAACCTGCAACTCATTTTCAACTCAGCAGTGGCATTTTCTTAGGTAACAGGATGCAAATCAGTCACAAATTAACCTAGTTTAAGATTAAGGAACAGAACTGCCAAAAAAAGCTGCAGTATATTTATATTAACTCCTGCACTGAAAAATATGGCAGTAAACTAAGCACATAGGGTTGGTTTTGTTTTACAGAACTTGGTGTTATCTATACCAAGTGTAAAGCTGAGTAGCTCAAATGACTTAAATACAGGGATCAGCTTTTTCTGTTGTTGTTTTGATATACAGCTTAATCTTCCTTTTTCCTCTTGAAGCAAATGAGAGGCTGTGGTAGCTCACTGCATCCTTCACACACACAAAAAAACCAACCCAGCCTCCAAAACAAAACCACCAAAACAACCACACAACACCCAACATGCACCTAGAACATTTACTAACACCTTTCCATTACATCAGCTTTGAAATCTGAACTTTCAAGTGCTGGTTTGCAATCCATTGGCAATATTTTTAATCCAACCAAAAAAAAAAAAAACCCACCCCAAACTATACAATTTGATTTCAAAAACATCAATAAAGCCATAGCTGTATCAATACAGAGAACAATTTAATTTGTCTTGAAATAAATATTTGACACACAAAGCACACACAGTGAAAAAAGGGTCACAATAAATTACAAATGGAGATACTTGCTCATTCACTGAGAAAAGCCCTTGATATTTCCAATTTCATACCATCAAATTTATCATTCTTGCTGATTTAAGCACAGCACTAAACAAATATGGATCCCAGTGCTTTCTTTCACAGGTACTGGCATGGATAATTTACTGCAGTGATCCAATTTGAAAATCAGTAGGGACCAGTAAATTGCTGCATAAAAGAAAGAGCGAATGAGGTGCTTTTTCCTTAGTGTCAGCAGCCTGTGATTATTATGTTTATTAGATTTTCTTGAAAGGGCTTCACATTTTCTCAAATATGCAGGAGAACTATATTTCCCCTCTGAGCCCTTACATTAGCATTTTGTGCCTCAGTCCTTGAATACAAGCAAAAGATGAATTTTTCAATTCATTTTAGAAGTTTGTACCATCTGGATGGCACAGAACTAAGCAATGAAACTCTTACCTGAACAATATCCACTATTATTACAGAGCCAGCTTCTGCAGAAAAGTTAAGTAATGCCAACAATTTATGGAAAAAAATATATTTTTGAATCTACATTTAAGAGTAATTTAAATTACACTACCCATAGTAATAGCACATCTTTGAAATACAGACTTGCTTATGGTTCCATCCCTAAAAAGAAACTTAAAATAGCAAGGCCCTGGCTGTTCCTGTGATTTGAAGAAAATTATAGCACAATGAAAGTTGCAGTACTAACCAATTTCAGTATATACAGACCACAAATACTTGCACTGCAGCAATAAAAAATTATAGACAACTAAAACATGAGCACAGCTTACTAACATCCAGCATGCAAGTTCTTGTGATCTGCTGCTGCTGTGGGATTCTTCTTCACCAGGAAGATGGTAATTGCAGGGGCCATACCTTCTTGCATGAAAACCAATTTTTGACAGTGCTTTAAAAGAACATGTAACTGTCCAACTCTGGTCTTTCCTAATTCCTACCCCTCCAGAGCTCTCATATTGCCTCAGGCAAGTGGTATTTCCTTCCATGCTTCAGTTCCCATCTGTAAAATGTGCAAGCACTGCACTTCCTTAATTAACAAGGCATCTGCAAATGTTGCAATACTCATGCCTAGTGATAAAAGGGTTCAGTATCAACTGTACAAAATAAACAGCCATGTTATTTGTTTGGACATTACTATCACATACATAGTTAGTGGCCTAAAAAAAAAAATAAATAGTGGCTCATGACAATATATTAAAAAAAACATTAAAATATCTTGAAATATTAACAGATAATGCTCACCTCAAACATCTGTCAAAGGAGGGAGCAAAACAAACTTGATAGCACAAAAGTGACAGGAAAAAAGTATAACATCAAAGCCAATAGAGGAAAGAATGGATGTGTTAGCAAATTGTTTTTAAGAAATTCAAACTGGCATTAACTACTCCAAGAGCCCCAGTGGGCCCTGGTACTATATCTATAGGTGAGAACAGACAAGTCCTAGGCTGAAGCATCACTTCCACAGCAAGCTTATGCAAAGCAAGGGGTAAACCTCCCCACAGAATCTGTGCAACAGCACTTGAACTTCCAAAAGCTAAGGCAATAAAAGCAATCACCAGTGTGTTTTATAGCAGTGCAAACAGATACCACATTAGGTAGACAATCTTTCAGTAGGACAAAAACTCACATTTGGAGTTGGCAGGCTTTATATGGTCAGCTGCAAAATTTCTCTATCACCACAGACTAGTGACAGCCTCTGCACCACAAGTATCTGTTGAGAGCACAGCAACATGGGCATACAACTTTTTTCACCAGAAAAAGCTCAAGCTGTCATGCCACAACCAGCATTTCACAGGTTTTGTTTAATCATTAGCATAGAAATGGTCACAAACTGTGGCAAGGAAGCAGACAGGATGTTTTTGTCAGTGTTGCAGAAATTCAGTGTTATTATTCAGCAGTCTAAGGCTGCAGTAAAAAATCAAAGTTGATGCAGAATACAGTTCAGATGCCCTATTTATTTTTCTTTGAACTTATTCTTACCCCATTCCTCCATGTTTCCTTGGTACATCAGAGAGGTAAGTTTTACCAGGCCTTGTTTGTCAAACAATTCCTTGCAAAAGCCAAGAATGTACTGCTAGCCAAACCAATTTAAATCCCATTTATGAAACATCTTCCTCCTTTTGATCCATTTAAGACTTAACAGGAAGAGTTAACAAGAAATTCAGTCACACATATAAGCTGTACTCCATGACATTGTCCTCCAACTCTCTACTTATGGAAAACTTCATTTATTTCTTTTAATCTTCCACATCCATTCATAAGAGATGGATCTCAAGACTTAGCATCCCTCAGCTGCAGTACATCAGATACAATTTAGAGTTCTCTCCAATTTAGTAACAGCACACAATTAAAGGAACAGCAGACTGCACCCATAACAACAGGCTTTGCTCAGAAGGAACATATTTTGCTTACAGTAACTGCAAAGATACTTGCCTTACACTTCCAATATGGGGAATCAGCTTAAATGACCAAATTAATTACAGTGGTGCAAGCTGTTGAATGATGTCACTATTAGAACATTACACAATGGAGCATGAAAGAGGGTCTAGAATAGGGCTGAAGAATTTAAATGGCAAATGTAGGCCTAGATTTCTGCTCTGATTAGATACCATTGTTGCAGTGCTTATTCTTGTGTTAAATTTTGAAGGAAAAGGTCATAAATTTTTGCAATTTAGAAAGCACAAACTCCTTTTAACATAGTTTAGAAGCACAAGACACATTATGTCCCAATTCAGAAGCAGCAGTGGGAATGTAAGAACATGCACACATACACCCAGGACAGCATTCTGCTCAACTTCCAGGTTCAAGCAGCAGTACATTTTTAGAAAGAAAATAAGCTTGAAGAGCCTAGCAGGTGACATTTATCACTCCTTTTATTGCAGTAGAAATCTTAGGTTTTATAAAATCCTCAAATTACAGGATATACACATAATGCATCTCATTGCAAGTCTTTAGCAGCTTTAGAGCATTACTGCATGCAGTTGCTTCTGCAGTGTGCAAGTGTTCTATACACAGCTGATCACATCCAGAGAGCAAAGTAAGTAGTCAAAAGAAGAATATCATATTCAACTACCAATAGGTTCATCAGTACCAAGAGGTTGAGCAAAAACTTAAGTTTATAAATATATGGCTCTGACCTAACAAACTCATACAACTGGAAAGTCTGAATGCTACCCACATCACAACTAGGAAACAGTAGCAGGAAAATATTTTGCTTCAAGATTGTTTTCAGAAGTGTTTTGCATGAAGTTTTTCCCAGACCAAGGAAAGGTATTTAAGTACAGTGCTACAGAAGTTTACAAAAGGCCAGTGAACCCTACTTAACTCTATGTAATTAAAATACTAACATTTATTACAGAAAATTAGGCAAATAATTTGCCCTGACTCTATGGAGAGAGGCTGTGTTTGGCCAAATAATATTCTTTTTACATGACATCCCTCTCAGCTATTAGGTGAATGCAAAATCAGCACTAAATGGAATATTCACTTCTGTAGTCGAGACTGGCTCCAGATCAGTCACCAGAAGGATTTATGCCCAAAACCCCCTACACCCATTTGCTTCAGTAGCTGCCTAAACAGGTGCAATTTTTATACAGATTTTCCATCACAATGAGTGCCTCAGAAACTGGAAGAACAATTCATATAGAACGAGCTACAGATTCCTTTTCCTAGAAAGCTGACATGCTTGAATTACTGCAGTCTCCCATCCGTGCAGAAACAACTGCAAAGCTGCAATGATTCTGCAAAAGTTATTTCATTGACATGGATTAGTTCACTTAAAAGATAGTTAAAAGTTTAAGCACTGCATCTTTGTCTGAAAAGCCTACAGGTCAGCAGTTTGGCTTGGTAAAAATGTCTTGTTATGACAAGATAACTATACAGACTTTTCTGTGATCAGAGCCTTGATATTTTCTCCATCAACATAAATACAAGATGATGTCACAAGGTAGAAACTTAGAAGCATTCTTTTTAAATAGTATTAGTAAAAATAGCCTCTCCTTCAGAAAAAGGTGTTAACTGTGTCAGCTTGACTGACTTTAACAAAAGGAATCAAAATCTAAGTGGGCCATATTATTACAATGAGTATAGTAATTTAGACAAAGACATTTAGTAAGCAGAAGAATACTGTCCAAAATGTACTGCATAGGCATGTGTACAAACTGCTATCCACTGGAGACATCCTACAGTATAGTTTCAACTAACATAAACCTACAGAGCACAGACTTAACTTCAAACAATCCTCAAATTCCCAAAAATCCAATTCTGTATAACTGGGCATGTTTGGATAGGATGCAGCTACTTTTTTTTTCCCCCCCCACCAATTAGCAATACAGAACAGTAATTTCAAGCTTCCATTACTTGCTTTAGATTTCATATGACCTCCAAGAAAAGCATATACATGTTTTTATACAGCCTGGAGTAAGATCGGTGTAAAATCAGAAATTTATCATCATCAGCAGAAGTGCCAGCTGCTCATAATGTTCACGAAACACAAGTGCCTGAAATTTGCTATGCAACAGTTGGTGCCAATCTGCTTATAAAGGAAATGCTGCTGAGACATAGTCTTCTTACAAAAACAGGGCATGAGGGCTTCATTATTAAGTGTTCAACAACAATCCTCAACTCAGTGAAGAGAGCCCTGAAAAAAATCAGATTTAAAAGACAGTTTTAAAATCCTACAGCATTTATCAGAAGTATCATCTAAATGTCTTATTTACTTCCTTTCTCAAAACCCCCCCCCCACACTAGATAAATTCCTTAAATCAACTCAGTGTNTTAATATATATATACTATATATTTTATATAGTGCTCAGCCTGGAAGGTATATTCACAAAAATCTTGTGCTATGCAGCACTCATCACAAGAAAAGTTCTAAGAAAGCACTGACTTAAGAAATCCTCATAAAAATATTTATGATTATTATTATATTTATGTAATGCTACAGTGTTGGCTTGACTGACTTTCAAACAAAATCAAGACAGCTCTATTGCAGCTATAATTAGTCTGACTTACAAATCTGACTGAAGGAGATAGTGAACTTGTTTAAGATTATCAACAGGTTATTTTTTTTTTTGGTCAACATTATACAGGTTCATAAATGCCTGTTCATGTATAGACTTAGCCTCAGGTAGGCCTGGAATATAAAAATAAGGTAACTTTCTCATTAATGGTTGTAGAACAATTAAAAATACTTTTTTCTCCCAAATAATAATTATACAAGAATGTTCTGAAAGCTCCCATTCAAGGGTAGTGTTCTATTTCAGAACAGCTTCATTATCAAGGTAACCTTGAACCAGCTATTCTTTTGTTCCACATCCAGGTGTATTCCACATTCAATTGCCATTTTCACATTTAGGATTGTGAGTCATGCATTCATTTTAGAGGGAAGAAAACATCTTAACACTTGAACACTACACAGTGAACATTGAATTCCTAAATGTCTGTGGCACCCACCTGCAGTAGGGATTTCTCCGAGAGGAGTAACGCAGGGTAAGGAATCTGTAGTAGATGAATGGCTGCAGCAGACTCCCTTGCCCACTGAAACAGAAGGAGAGTTTAATACTGACCAAAATACAATAAAATCAGGACTATTCATAAAACCAAGCATATTACTTAGGCTAAAAATGCCTGTTCAATATTAAGAAAGCTTGCTGGTCAAGCACAGAAACTGGCTGACATAAATAGTTCAGCTACAGTAAGTTTTTTTCAGCTTAAATTATAGCACTTCAAATATCTGGACCATATTTCTGGTACCTTTTGCAAAACTTCTCAAAGTTTCAGATACTGGACACAGAGTATTATCTGTCAGTTGGTGAGTGACCTTAAATATAATTGAAACCTTCAGGGCTGAAGTATTTAAGTGCTCATCTGACATATCAAAAAGATAGACACAAATTATTCACTCTATCAACTTTCAAGATGATAAAGCCTCCCTTCTGCTGCCTGCATCACCACTCAAGACAAGCTCTCTTTGCTATGATCTGTATAGAACAAAAGGTGTTATTCCCCCTCCAAATATTAAAAGGCAATGAACCAAACTTCAGTGACTGGCAGGTCATTATGCATATGACTTTAGTAGGATTCCAACATGAATATGCTCAAGAAAAGTGGCACAGGAGCAGACATAACCTAGTCCTGCTTGCACACTTTTAGCACAATTTAATTTCATGCCACTTATATATCTGAACCCTAAGAGTCAAAAAATAAGGGTTCACTTCCAATGAAGCTAAAGACCTTAATATTCTGAGCAAACAAATTTACTGAACAGTGTAGGAGAATGCAAGTTACAGGCCTGAAAAACTTTGATTTCCCCAAATAATGACATGCATGCTATGAAAGGGAAAGGAGTTTGGTGCTTAGTTATATCAGTGAATTTTTTTTTTTATTTCATGATGCACCAATTTGAGAAGTCTCAGAACTGAATTTCACTTTAAGTTCAACCCTTGGTTGGCCAGAACTATACAAATGGAGATCTAGGACTTACAGTGAATTTAATTGAAAAAAAATATCTTGCATAGAAAGTTCCCAGGTCTGAAGATATTTATAGTAATACTTGCCTGAAGAGCATAAAAACTGTAGCTGGCATCAGGAAAATTTCATTGCAAGCAATGGATTTTAGAATATTCTGTTGATTAGCATTCAGTTTCTCTAATAGATTTCTCAGAAAGGGCAGACTGCTTGAACTTCGTGCCTGTGAAGTAAAAAAAAACATTACCAGAAAATATTCAAGTTACACCTATCTTTTCTAGCATAAAGAAATAAAAATAGTAACAATTATAATTTAAAGCTCCTTTCAGCATTTTGAAACTAGATCCTGTAAAGGTATTGAGATCAGTATCCCAAAGGAAACTGCCAGAAGCTTGGAACTTCTTCATTAGTTTTCAATTAAAAACATGAGGTGCTACAATTGCCTTACCTGCTCTTTTTAGGTTTAAGTGCATAGAAATTCTGCTCACTAGGAAGAAGTACCTGTGCAGCAAGACAGTCTAGTTCAGAACACCAAAGGCTGGAGTTAGATTAAGCTCCACAAGGCAGTTCATTGTGCAGCAGGTCCACCTGGCAGGTATTTTGCTTGCTAGCCTCACCCTGCAGATATTTTACTACTAAAATAGAACATTACATTTCACAGGCTGTGGTTCAGGTTGAAGAGACATGTCTTAAGTTTCAACTTAGCTGTTACAAAGCTTTTTCTTCCATTTAAAGAAAAAAAATGTGTCAATGTCAACTAGTCATAACAGAAGGATGAGGAATCAACCCCAAAAGACTTCCCAGATTCTGTATTGAGATTCTACAATAGTTTCACACCCAGTCCCTCAGTGTAGCTAAAGGAAACCATCATTTCAGTGCAAACCTGTTTATAATTATATATATTATATATATATAATAATACCAACAGTATTATACATCATATCATACTTACATCAAGAACCTTCTTTGTGTAGGTGGCAGCATGTAGCAAAGAGAACAGCAGAACTGGAAAAATGCTCACTGAAGCATGTGATAAGGACAATTGTATGCTGCACAACTACTTCACCATGATGTTCTGCTAATATACAAGTCATTACTTGATGGCTTTTCACAGGAGGTTAGTTGAAATAATCTATACTGGATTCAGATATGATTTCCCTTTGCTTCTTATACTTCTTTCCTATGCATTTTTATTAACTTCAAAATGCACATGGATGCACATATGCAAAAGTACAACATAAGCCATTACACATCAGTGAATTTCTACTAAAATGCATTCTTTCTACATGTAAGGTTACTATTTTAAAATCTGTCCAATGAATGTAGCCAAATTTTTATTAAGAGATGACACAAAATGCATTTCTTTACCAAACAGCACACAGTTGCCAGCCATTTGGATTTTAGAGAGCAAGAGCATAGACAAATCACTGCTAGAGACTTTTTAGGAGTAGGACATTAAGCATATAATAAACCCTATACTGGCAACAAATGAAAATTACCAACTTCTCAAAGTATCACTTGAGGCTGGGCATAAAGTCACTGACCTCAAGTCTCAGGAAAAGAAAAGCTAAGTAGCCAGAGACTGCAGTGCACTTGTTACAGAGATGATGATCCTGAATATGGACCAGTCAACATAAGCCTCTGCTGTTTTCCACAGAGCATCTTTGCTTCAAATTATCCTTCCAAGTCGTTTTTCCAACCACGGTGCAAGCAATGAAAAGACCCAAGTGAAGATATTTAAAAACAATACCGTGATGACACAAGTAAAGGATACTTGTAACAGGGTAGGAATTGACAAAGATAAGGGAGTACAACAGGTAATGGCAGCTGTCCTCCAGCAGAGCCTGCGCCAGGAACGCCCTGCTCAGCTGAAAGTGCGGTAGCCTTTGGTGCAGCCGGAGGGCACTGGTGAGAGCATTCGCCAGCAAGGCACGCTGATAAAAGCTTGCTGCTTCGTGCAGCCTGCAAATCATCAGAGGAGATGTTACCATATGAACCAAGCCCCTGCTCAGAAATCTTCCCCCCCCCCCGAGAACTGCATCACAGTTGCACAACACAAGTATTTCTGTTCTTGTACATAAGCACCACTACCAAAATGCAGCCCAAAAACTGTTCACACTGACTTAATGCAGCTGCTAAAGGTAAAACAACTCAGTATATTACTCCACAGCCACACAAAAACATTGCCTCTACTTCACAGTTACTCAATACATTCTCCAAGCACATCTAAAAGTGTTTTAAACTAATACAATATCTGCAAACTGTTTTGAGACAAATACCCAGCTGAATAACTGAAATTTCCCCCTACAAATAAATCCCTAGAAATTTTGAGGTGTGTTGGGTTTGTGGCTTTTGGTTGGGTTGGCTTTTGGGGGGGGGGGGGGGTTGTTTTGGTTGGGTTTTTTTTGTTTAGGTTTGGGTTTTTTGATGTTGAGTTGGGGTTTGGGGGGGTTTCTTGTTTCAGGTTTTCTTTTCCTTTTACAAATTTACCCCTATAAAACCCAACTCTATTAAAAGTGTAATTACTTTGCAAATTCTCATGCTATTTTACAATATTACAATACATACCCTAGAAGAGGCAGCACAAATAAAGCTGAGCAGTAAACTGTGAACAAACGGGAAATCCACATTGCTGTATCCAACTTGTTAGCCATCAGAAATTGCTGTATTAGAAGAGAAGAAAAACAACCCCCATAACACTTGGTATCTTCATATTTCCATATAATGAACATTCTTCCTTTCTATATTAATTTGCAAGTCTTTCTCCAACCTTGAACAGAAGCAAATTATAGCTTGAAGAGCATCTTTTTGTCCTGTGGTACTTGACTCATATGATGTTACTAACTAGATCAAACACAGCTAGGCTTCCTTAGAACCAAAAGGTTCCTTTGCACACAACCTAATACTGCAGTAAGATCTCTGAAGGTCTTTTTTTCTCCCTACACAAATCAACCTCACTGAGCAGCCAGCTCCAAAAATGTCATCATGGAAGGTCCTTTAGACCTGATCACCTTTTGCACCTATTGTTTCAAGGTTCTTTCAGGATACACTGCACACACCTGGGGCTAAAGAGCCACAATTCTGACACAGTAGGAACGAAGGAAATCAATAAAGAAGGGGTCAGATAAAGTTAGCATAACTGCATCATTAGGAAAAGTGGCACTGTTTTTGAGGCTAGTATTATGTAGGCCAAAAAGCAAAAGTGTTTTCATAGTAATCAAGCATCTCTCCAGTTGTTGAGCTCCCCTTAACCACAGCCCTTCTCATTCCTGATGTAGTCTCCCTACCTAAGGCTCTAGTGAAACAGCATGCTTTTGGCTATTAGGTGCCTAAAATGCAAACAGCAGCTTCCTTTCACCTGAAAGGGCTCCAAACTGATTTTTTTTCCCCAACTTGAACAAGCTTCTGAAGACTGATCTTTTCTTCTTATGTTGCTAGATTCATTTATGAAAGCAACCAGAAATTCAACTGGCCAAGCCGTAAGCATCTTCACACCATTATCTTCTGTCTTGCTTGCCCAATATAGTTACAGACACATGGCTGCTGCGACACAGAACTGGGTTTGATGGAGACACTTTCAAGCAGGGCAGGACAGGTACAGCATATTTTCAATCCGAAAGTGAAAGAGCTGTTCCCCTCTGCCCTGCCCGGCAGAGCAGCCCGGCCACTCGCTCCTCCTGCGGGACTCTCCCTGCAGCACAAGGGACGCCTTCGCCACTGAAGCAGCACCGTGGCCGACCCAGGACCCTCACACGCCTCCACCATAAGACTCGGGGAGGCACCGCGGCCTCCTTCCCCACCCCGGCCGGCCAAGGACTCCTTACCACGGCTCCGCCGCCCGCCCCGCCTTGCATGGGCCCATTCTGCGTGGAGTCCGCCATGGCCGCACCTGCGGGAAGAGATACGCCTCAGCTGGGGCAGGGGCGACAGCCACCCCTCCCCAATACCTCCTCCGAGCCCCGACCCAGCTGCCCAGGACCCACCGCAAGCGGCAAACCCCCCACGCTCCGCCGATGGGCTCGCCGGACGGGGCCCGACGTCACTTCCAGGCCGCCCCGGGGCCTGCCGGGCAATGTAGGCCCGGTGACGTCAGCCCGGCCGCGCCTGGCGATGCCGCTGGGCCTCGTTGGGTGCTTGTGGGGAATGGGGTCGGTTTTGCCTGTGAGGGAACGCCGGCTGTTGGGCTAGGCCGTGGCCGATCAAGCTCGGCCCTTCTTTCACCTGGGGAGCCCAACTGTCGAGAGCTATGGGGCTCCAGTGCTGTGACAGTAACAGCCAAAGTACCGACTGCTCCCTTCGGTGCTCCTCTGAGGAGGGTTTGCTTGCTGAGAGCCAGAGGCTTTCCAGAGCTGTTTAGTGAGACACAGATCTGCTGCTGTCTGCCCTCAAAGTAAACAGGAATTGTAAGGTCACAGGTTCCATCCACAGCACTTGGGTTCCCCAGTTTTGTAAACTGAACACAGTTCCAGTTTAGTTCCAGAAGTAATAAACTGCTGAGTCAAATCATGCTGCTGTTCACTTTATCTTGAGAGAAGACATTCTATCTTAAGAAATCAAATGTCAGCTATTGGCTTCTCCCTTTCCCCATTCTCCTCTGCTATCACTGAGCAGAGAGGAGGAGCAGAAATTTATTGCAGTGTTATTAATGATTTGGTTTCTATAAAGGGATTATTCCAGACCATGAGGGAACCAGTTTGCTTTCATTAGTGATTGATAGCTCAAATGTTTAAAAGAATATGATCGTAATTGCTGAGGACTTAGCTACCTCATTAGCAATCTAGTCCCATTTCTCCTCTGTGGGAGTCCAACATGATCAGCACAGATATATCTGATTCTGTAACTAACACATTGCTCTGCTTCCCCCCTGTAAATTTATAAGCCTATCAGAATGATTGGCAGTAACAACACCTGGGATTCTCTCTCTTAATTAAAAAAAATTTAGATGCAAAAGGGTATATTTTGACCTTTTGTGCTCAAACAGATCCACCTGCTTCCCTGAAGTATGGATATGGGGGGGGGGGGGGGAAAAAAACCTTTTTATGTCTGTAAAATAAACCATGTATTTTAGAAATACATGAAAGAATTAGTACAATGCTTTGTAGTTGCTTATCTCTGGCTGAGAGTCTCCAGACAATGCAACTTTACTAATGCTCACAACATTACTATTAGAGAGGTTCAATGAAAGCTTCAGATCAAAAAGATTAGTAATTTGTTTTTTAAGGCATGCAAACGGTAGCATAACTGGGCTAGAAGTGGAATCCACAACTCCTGAGTCCTCAGTGTCATTTTCCTTCTTAGTCACTGTTTTCAGCTGATTCCCACGCAAAACTCCCTGTGTAATTTGAAACCAGTTTGAATATCCAAAGAAGGAGGAGGCTATCAGGGTGTTCCAAATTACTGAGGACCTCATTACAGACACAATGGAAATACTTTATAAACAACAATTATTATTAAATAGATTTTGACAGACATAATTTATAGAACTAGGATTTTGCATTTCAGGTTGTTTTAAGCTTGATTTTTTTTTTTGTCTTTTTAATAGCATCACCATCAGAAGCATGCACACTTTTGCAGTCTCCAGTGGCCTCAATTCTCATTTATTTTAATGGAAGCTGATGTAACATTGTTTAGGTGGTGTTCACCACCTTGCAGCAGGGAGCACTTGAGGTTCAAATAATGATTTATCTGTTTTGCTCTTCTTGACTTGAAAGAAGGTACTGTTGCTAACGTCTGTATACAGTTTTCATTTATTTCAAATAAAAGCTAGAACATTCCTCCAAGGTCGATAGGATGGCAGCTCCTCATAGCCAAACTAGCTCCATTATTTGTGTCAGCAGTGTATAAGGCAAAGCTAAAATAAGTTTTTATGCAAAGCTGGAGCGAACAATTTGGTTCTTGTTTGTGGTTATCTCAAGCTGTCTGTCCAAATCTCAAGGAACAATAAAGGACATCGGGTCAATGCCTGCTACATTCTTCAGAAAAAGAAACAGAAGTCTTCTGTCTCTCTCTATCAGATTGCTTTGTGATTTTTACTCGATGGTCTATAGCAATATTAAACATGGTCTTCTTTCTTTTCTCTCACAGCTGGAGTTTCCATTTACTCACCCTTCCTGGAAAAATTGTCCTTTTCATCATTGAACGCCTGCAAAAGCAGTTAAAAATTGAAACCACAACCTTTTTGGAGATGCACNCTATATATATATATAATTTATATATATAATAATTATATAATAACTGTGAATTATTTCTGTGAAATTTTACTACCTGTACAGCCTGATTAAGAATACTGCAGCAGGAAAGATGGATAAGCATCCTCTTGCAAGCTTGAAGAAGTATCTGGAGGTGTATTGATCAATGCTGAACTCAGTACTGAGTTGTTAGTAAAAGACTCCTTTTCTCCTACTAATCACAGGCTGCAACAAGGGAATAAAAACAAAAAATAAGAGAACAACAGACAAAAACCCAAAGCTGTGGGATTTCCCACAGAGTTTGATTCATGATTCAAGGAGTGTTAGCTGTATGTATGCATAAAACTGTGCAAAGAAATAATCCTTTTCTGGAATACTGGCTAATAGATGAAATGAGCAAAAATCACACAAAATTTGGTGATAGTAACACTCAACAGAGTACTGCACTGATAACTAAAGACTAGTATCACTGTAATTTGTGGTCCAGACTTTTTCAGCAGAAATACTCATATTTATGAACAGGGTTACATTTCTGCCNAATGGAAATACTTTATAAACAACAATTATTATTAAATAGATTTTGACAGACATAATTTATAGAACTAGGATTTTGCATTTCAGGTTGTTTTAAGCTTGATTTTTTTTTTTGTCTTTTTAATAGCATCACCATCAGAAGCATGCACACTTTTGCAGTCTCCAGTGGCCTCAATTCTCATTTATTTTAATGGAAGCTGATGTAACATTGTTTAGGTGGTGTTCACCACCTTGCAGCAGGGAGCACTTGAGGTTCAAATAATGATTTATCTGTTTTGCTCTTCTTGACTTGAAAGAAGGTACTGTTGCTAACGTCTGTATACAGTTTTCATTTATTTCAAATAAAAGCTAGAACATTCCTCCAAGGTCGATAGGATGGCAGCTCCTCATAGCCAAACTAGCTCCATTATTTGTGTCAGCAGTGTATAAGGCAAAGCTAAAATAAGTTTTTATGCAAAGCTGGAGCGAACAATTTGGTTCTTGTTTGTGGTTATCTCAAGCTGTCTGTCCAAATCTCAAGGAACAATAAAGGACATCGGGTCAATGCCTGCTACATTCTTCAGAAAAAGAAACAGAAGTCTTCTGTCTCTCTCTATCAGATTGCTTTGTGATTTTTACTCGATGGTCTATAGCAATATTAAACATGGTCTTCTTTCTTTTCTCTCACAGCTGGAGTTTCCATTTACTCACCCTTCCTGGAAAAATTGTCCTTTTCATCATTGAACGCCTGCAAAAGCAGTTAAAAATTGAAACCACAACCTTTTTGGAGATGCACAAAATAGGAAGATATTCCTTCCAGTTGCTTTCTGTGTTATCATTTTCACAACTTTCAACATTTTGGTATATTTCTGTGTTATTAAGATACATAGAGGCTGCAAGTGTAAGCTTCAGGTAATACAAAGAACTATAATAAATTTATATCTATCTATTTAAAGATTGAAGGTATGGCACAAGGGTTGGCATGTGATTGAATGAGGGAGCAGCCTTACAGGGTGTATTATTTGCAATATCAAACACATCTGGGACATTACAAATATTGGAAATTTAAGAATGGAAAGAGAGATGGGCAAGTGTTCTTTTAATAAATGCAAGGAAGGTTAGGAAGATTTTAGAATTATGCAGCAAGAGACCATATAAAAACTATATATATATATNAACAAAAAATAAGAGAACAACAGACAAAAACCCAAAGCTGTGGGATTTCCCACAGAGTTTGATTCATGATTCAAGGAGTGTTAGCTGTATGTATGCATAAAACTGTGCAAAGAAATAATCCTTTTCTGGAATACTGGCTAATAGATGAAATGAGCAAAAATCACACAAAATTTGGTGATAGTAACACTCAACAGAGTACTGCACTGATAACTAAAGACTAGTATCACTGTAATTTGTGGTCCAGACTTTTTCAGCAGAAATACTCATATTTATGAACAGGGTTACATTTCTGCCACTCATTCAGTGTAAGCAGATGCTTGAAGATAAATAATGAGGGTTGCTATCTGTATAAGATGAATGAAGATGAACCAACAAGAAATTTTCTGCTTTTATCTGAAGGTGACACAAGCCAAAGTCTTCCCTTGACAGAAGGTACCAGTCAGAATGTGCAGAATCCCAGCCTATTCATGTACAAAAACATGTAGAAAACTGCTCTGTATTAATGAGGTAACAACAGAACAGGTATGCAATTAGTTAAGTTGAAATTCGTGCAAAAAATAAATGGGTATATTTTGCTATTCATGTATTTAGAGCAGAAACAAAAGGAAGCCTCCTAACCAAACAAGCAGAATCTGTAACAGCCTTCCAGTGAGAACAATGGAACTAAAACACCTAAATACACTTAAAATGGGTTTTACTAAGTTCATAAAGCTTGACAACCCAGATGTTTCCTTCTAGGATGTTAAGGAGAAACTCCTTTGGAATCATCCTTAAAGAGTTTCAATTCATTATATCCATTCCTTGGGAAACATGCAACAGCATCAGACATTATTGTTTTTACTGTTTTGATCTAAAGGACACTATGAACATATCCACAAAATAAAGACAATTTCAGTGGTTAGTGCATCCTTTCTTCACTTCAATCAATTTAAACTTTTTTCACTGAATCTTTCCAAAGATCAAGACCCAATTTTTGGCCTTCTTTTCAGTTTATTTTGGGCAGCATCCAATCCAAACAACTCAGAACCTTGTTCTTCAGCTGTGATCCCAAGATCAGCCTTTCCTCAATGCCATGCAGATGCTTTGAACCTCAGGCACAGATAAGTTAACAGCCTGAAATATGAATAAAGAGCAGGTCATGGAGCTTGCCCACTTGAAATCATCAACAAAGATTTAGCTTTTTTGTCCAAGACTTCAATTAACATGTTACCAACATTTTGGAGTTGTCCATGTCCAAAATAAAGATCTGTTATTAGAACTGTAGGGTTCAAAACATAACCATAATGAGTCTGACTGCCCAAATTAACTAGTACTACATAAAACCCATTTCCTCAAGAGTATTTTTCAGTAGACCTGTTTTTATGACCTCAGCTTAAAAAAAACTTTTTTTTTTTTCCAGAACAAATATTAATATTGATAACATTTGCTACTCTAATGACCTTTCTATCCTAGAGTGGCAGTGTACACTTCTAGCTATTAAATATGATCAGGCTATTTTAAAACAGTTTTAAACCAGAAGTGCCTCAGGCATAAATCATAAAATTTAATTATTTTCACCTGTAACATCAGCTCATGCCATAAAATCAAACTTGAGTCAATCAAATATTTCTCTTGGTTTTGCACTGTACTTATCAGAGGATTTTTTACTTAGCAATAAAGTGGAAAATATTCATAAGTCAAACAGAGATGAGTTAAAAAAGAATATACAAACTTGTAGATCTGTCTTCTGACTGTAACTTCTGATTAATGTTAAATTTATGAGTGAATCATCAAAATAATGCGTTTATATTCCTAAAGTATTTTTATTTCTAACTAGAATATAATTAAAAATAGACATTCAACATGTGAAAAAAATATTTTGCATAAGAAAATATACAGCTTTTTGTCCTTTTTACTTGGTCAAGCACATGCTCATCCTGAGGACACAAATGTCTTTTACATCCTCTTATAATGATGATATCCTCTGTAACAGTCCATGGCCCAGAAAAAAAGACAAAGTGCTGAAAAACTGATAAAAATGAGAACAAATAATAGCTAAAGGGAAAGGCATGGTTAGTGATCAAATATATTATATTAATGCCAAAAGAATGAGCTGTGGTTTCTCATCTCTTCTGAAAATCCCATGTCTTGCTTTACAGGAAATAGCAAGGTCAGAAAACAGATCTGTTCTCAGTATGTCCCTGTCAGTGCTGGGAAACCTGACAATTGATTTTGTTGTGATAAAGACATCATATAAGATGCAACTCAGATCTTCCTTTCACTAAAATCCAGTTAGTGAACAAACTGGGGAGCACAAGCTCAGTAAAAAGCAAATTGATCCTAAATTTATTTCCAAAACATATTTTTGAATTCTGGGGTTATTATATAGTAAATAGATGAAGAAACAGGTAAATTTCCTATTTCTGAAGTTTCCCTGGGATTCTGAGATTTAAAGCATGATGATTTGATGCTTTGTATTCCATGTGTACTGGAGTAGTAACTTCCTGCTGTGCCTGTCAGGTAAGTTTATTCATTATAATCTAGATTTCTAATTATCCAGAAACTGGATTGTGTCTACTCATCATTTCTTAAAACTAATCATTATGTTTGTAATTTTTCAGTAAACACTAACAGGTGAGCTTAACTTAATTGATATGACCCCATTTTCTTCAGATAGGGCATCACACTGCAAAAGCCCAGGAAGAAAAAAAAAAAGAAAAAAAGATTTATTTTCATCTGAGCAAGTGCAGCAGCCAGGAAAATCCCAGTTACCTCATTTGAGGCCTTTAGAGGTGGCAATAACAACAGCAGCAAAGCACAGAATGATGATGATGCCAGAAGAGTAGTGTTAAGTTCTCTTCATCATTTATCATATAATTATATCATAAAATTTCATTGCAAAGCCTCACACTAAGATTCTTCTTGTTTAAAGTATAAACCAATCTAACACTGAAAAAAAAAAAGGTCACTAGAAATGAATAGTGAATAATATTTGTGACAAGAAGAGCAGTTAGGCAAAGTATTGAATATATTGAAGGACTTTTTCAGTAGCACTGGCATGGAGTATTTCTGGCATTTGCAGATGCAGACTTGCATGATATGTTGAAGGAATGGTATTTCTCAAAGAACAGCAAAGTTTGCNGCCCAGAAAAAAAGACAAAGTGCTGAAAAACTGATAAAAATGAGAACAAATAATAGCTAAAGGGAAAGGCATGGTTAGTGATCAAATATATTATATTAATGCCAAAAGAATGAGCTGTGGTTTCTCATCTCTTCTGAAAATCCCATGTCTTGCTTTACAGGAAATAGCAAGGTCAGAAAACAGATCTGTTCTCAGTATGTCCCTGTCAGTGCTGGGAAACCTGACAATTGATTTTGTTGTGATAAAGACATCATATAAGATGCAACTCAGATCTTCCTTTCACTAAAATCCAGTTAGTGAACAAACTGGGGAGCACAAGCTCAGTAAAAAGCAAATTGATCCTAAATTTATTTCCAAAACATATTTTTGAATTCTGGGGTTATTATATAGTAAATAGATTTATTTTCATCTGAGCAAGTGCAGCAGCCAGGAAAATCCCAGTTACCTCATTTGAGGCCTTTAGAGGTGGCAATAACAACAGCAGCAAAGCACAGAATGATGATGATGCCAGAAGAGTAGTGTTAAGTTCTGTTCATCATTTATCATATAATTATATCATAAAATTTCATTGCAAAGCCTCACACTAAGATTCTTCTTGTTTAAAGTATAAACCAATCTAACACTGAAAAAAAAAAAGGTCACTAGAAATGAATAGTGAATAATATTTGTGACAAGAAGAGCAGTTAGGCAAAGTATTGAATATATTGAAGGACTTTTTCAGTAGCACTGGCATGGAGTATTTCTGGCATTTGCAGATGCAGACTTGCATGATATGTTGAAGGAATGGTATTTCTCAAAGAACAGCAAAGTTTGCTAGGAACCAGAAATAGTGTGGGGGGAGAGATTTCTTAAACTCATAAGGGGACTTTCATGCTATTTATCTGTTCTTTTAAAAATGGAACACTCGTGCCATCTACTCACGACTTCCTCGGATTCTGACAGACTGATAACAGGGGCACATTGATACCCAGTGAATAGAAATACAGTATTGCTTTTTGGATTTGATCTGTTCTGTGCATTCCTTATAGTCAACCCATAATATTCAAAGAACCTATCTTGTTCATTGCTAGTCATCTGATTTCATTTCGCTCTGGAGATCAGCGTGAATAGTTTTTCTTTCCTATTTCAGTGCTGATTATCAAGCCATCTAGTTGAAGAAATACTTTAAACAGTGTCTACCATATGTATTAGTTATACACAAATGGTGCTTTAATTTCTATCAGTTGCTAAAAGCTTTTTCAGTAGTGCTATCAGTGGAGATCAGTTTAAGCAAAGGCATTAACAGCTAGTATCAAAATAGAGCTTTATTTTATGAAGAATAAACTTCCTAAAGCTAACACCAAACATTTAGGTGACTCGGGATTAATCTTGTCTCTAGAGTCCTACTGTGAAATCTTGTTTTAAAATCATAAGTGAGAATCAGTTTAGTGGTTTCATACTTGCCCCTTGTAGAAATTTGTCTAGGTAACAAAATCACTACACGATTCAGTGTGTTTATCAGTCTAGAAGTAAAAGCAACTAGAAAAGATTTTTTTTTTCTAGATGAAATGGATACAGACTCTTGACCACCCTGTATCCATCCCACAAAGTTATCCAGCAGCCCCTAGATAAGGTTATATTGAAGACACTATGTGCACCTTGGGCCAGGAGAGAAAGAATAAATATCAATTACATAGATTTATGTGATTATTCCACACCATCATTTCTCAATGCACCAGAAATCCAAGGCAGTCAGCATAATATTGGGGACATTTAAACTCTTTAATAAAAAATAATATTCAAAAAGTAAATTTTAGCTGTAGTGGTAGAAATAGTGTAGTTTTGAAAGAAATTTCCCAGCATAAGGGAAATTTCCTGCTCAAGATCCAAATTGCTCTTGATATCTTAATAATTACTGTACTAATTAAAGATGTTTCTGCTGCAAGATTTTTTTTTTACAAAAGCTATAACCAAATGAAATCTTATTCATATTCTAAACTCTGATTCCATCAGAATGGAATTAGTTTCTCTTGGATGTTTGACTGAATGGTAAGAAATTATTTGGTCCAAGGCTTTTACCTAATAACCTTTCAAGATCCATTCAAAATGAGACAATCAGGATAAGAAGAACTTACTCCTTCTTTCAGGTGTTTATAAAAGACTGTATGAGAAAATGACTGTCAACATAAGTAAATAAAATAGTCCACAGTCTGTTCTCTGGATGTATGGATAAAATATACCACTTACCTGTATACTCAGAGCTACTTATTGGGAACAGTCCTGAGTACATATTTTCCCCCCCCAGATCATGTCCATGCCTGGGAATGGGCCAAAAACCCTGCCAGCAAGCAAGCACTGTTCAGTGGAGTAGGTATGAGCAAATACAGGCCACTTAAATATAAAAATTATTATTCAAAATGTTACTCAAAGCCATATAAAATCACAGGCATTTCCAATGTTTAGTCTTTTAATTCTTACCATCAGTCTGGGTATCTCCACACACAAAGCCCAGCCATATCCTGCCATCAAGCTGTCCACAAGCTCTTTTTACCAGAGAAAAACAGACTTATGATCAGATATATTTTCCTAAGATGCCTCACAGTACACAGACACGTAATTGCATTATACTGCTGGTCCTGACTGTAAGCAATGAACCTGGCAAGGCAGGGTTCTGGGCTAACTGTCCTAATGGGCCATTTCAGTTGTTTGTTTTCAATAAAAAAACCCTCCTGCATTGTGTATCAAGATTTAGAGTCCGTAGAGGAAGTTGTTAAGCTCGATATATTTGTAGTCTGTTGTAGCAACAGTAGACAATGTCATACAGCATTTTTTAAAAATAAAATTAAGGTATTTCAGGCTTATATTCCAAATATTTGCATAGTTCCATTCAAAATTCACATCTTGCTCAACATGGCTGAGATAAATACTGTGTGTGGTGAAGGCAGAAGAGGCCTATATTTTAATTAAAAGTAAACACATTTTCCTTTCTTGTTGGTATGTTGATAATGAATGAGTACAAAAGGGGCTGTTTCTTTTCTGGGTGGTTACATGAATATTTGTCTGTAAATTGATGACTATAGTGTCTGTGAAGTACTGTCTGTAGGGTGCTACAGAAGATCAATGACTAGATTATCAGATTTGCACTGCTCTTCATACTGAAAACAGCTTGAGATGAAATTAGGAGAAGGAACCTGAAGTTCAAGAGTCTGCAATACAACTCGGTAGAGGGGTGAAGCAGGCATGCTCTGCTTCAACCACCACACCCTGCTTCTTGGGAAAATAAGGTGGGAAGATGCCTAGTGTGTATGTGACAGTAGTGGGAGGTACACCAGCAGAAGGAAAGTCCTGAAATGGTGGTAAACAGATTTATATGCCTGTGGAGAAAATATAGTTATCTGTATACTTCAGGTACTTCAGCAGATTTTGTGGAGAGCATCTTCTGGATCACATGGAGGGGAAGCTGATATAGTGTTCCTTTCCTTATAAACTGTGGTGCTTATGGATCAGCCAAGTGTCTTCAGGATTGCTTTCCTCTCTAAGGGTATGTCTACACAGCTCTAAAAGATACCTGGAAAAAAAAAATTAAAAAAAATAAAATTAAAAAAAAAAATAGAATTAAAATTAGAAGTTGTCAAGCTCTCTGAGAAGACTAAATTAGCCAAAACTCAATGTGATCTTTTACAGCTTGCTCAGCTGTCTAGGTACAGTATCACACTGATCATCTATGTAAGCTAATTTCAACCAAACGCTGCTTTTAGTGCAGGAGTCACTGAGTGCAGCCTGTATCGGCAGAACAGCAAAACTGATGGGCTTCCCGGATAACAAACAATTAAACAAACGAGGCTGTAGGAGAGGTACAAAGTGTAGCCCTAAAGAGACTGAAGACTGACAGACATCATGGAGAGCCTGGATGGTGACATTGGGGAGCTACATGATGTTCACTAAAGGCTTCATAGGGGAAAAGCAGCCTGTAAAAACACACAGACCCTCCTGTACCTCCAGAGTAGGGTTAGCTAGGGAGTATTTAATACAATGATAGAACGCTTTTAGTGTTGCATTTTAAATGTTAAACTGAATAATGTTTTGTTTGCTCTAAATACAGCACTTCACACATTAATGTCTGACCTCGTTATCTATTCTGATAGAACATTTGTTAAAACGACTGATATTATCTTCCCCATTTCAGACAACCTCAGCCAAGTGCCTTCTGGTGTCTTTTGCTTCCCGCTGCTGTTGCACAGAGCAGATGTCTCCATTTTGCTGCCTTCCTCTGCAAATGTCCTCCAAACTGTGTGGATGAGGAGCAGGCAATGCAGTTTAGCCCCAAACTCTCCTGCGACGGATGAGCTGTCTACAGGTTTCAGTTGGTTTCAGCTGAAAGCTTTTTTCTTCTCTGATGGCCCTTCTAGGTGTTTTATGCATTGCTTATTAGACCCCACTGGAAAGCAACCCGTGTCTGGTAAATAGCTGGGGGAGGGAATGGAGCAGGCATTGAAAATGGTCTTTTTTCCCCAAAAATTATCTGTAGATCCTTCTGCAATTAAGCTGCCGTTGTACGGCTGCCTGTGACTTCAAAACCATAAATAAATAAAATTATGCTGGGAGAAAGGGACGAAGTGAAATCTCTCCTGGTGAACGCACTTGCTGACCCGCCTCTCCTTGCACCGCTGAACCTTTTTGGAAAGCTCTCCGCCGCTCGGCTGCTGCAAAAGCAGTCGAACACAGCCAGGCGGCCACGGCAGGGGGCCGGCAGCAGCCCCGCACCTTCAGGCGGCAGATGCGTGGCTCCTCCGTGGGAACCGAGGTCCCGACCTCGCACCGACGTGTAGCTGGTGGGTCCCGGGTGAGCAGCCATCCGCACCCGCGGGCACAGCCGGCCGAGAAAGCGATGGCCAGGGTAGACTCGGTGCCCGCAGCTGCTTTGCCAGGCCGTGGGCATGGCAGGGCCGTGGCGTTCCGCTGTGCCTGGCTTGTGGGCGCAGGAAAGCACACGCAGTTGGAAAGACTCCGAGAGAAAATTTGGTGGGGTTCTCCAGAGAGAGAAGGAAGGAGAAATGAAGAGAGAGAGAGAAAGGAAGAAAGGATAGAAGGGAGAGGAGAAGGAAAGGAAGGAAGGAGACGAGAAAGAAGGGGGAAATGATGGGAAGAAGGTAGGGAGAGGTGCAGGGAGACATCTCTTTGTCTAGAACGTGTTACTTCCACAAGCACCCTCTACCATCTGCCGTAACTATCTCCGTGGAGAGCAGCCCAGATCAGATAAGCAGCATTCTCCCTAATTTTCTGTTACGGAACGTGGTTCTAGCTGAAGATCCATGCGGTGGGCAATTTTTTTCCCTCCCAAACTGAGAAGGGGCAGAGATGCGGAGCCGGCGGCGGGGCTGAGCCCGGCGCATTCCCGCAGTCGGCCGCCAGAGGGCGGTCTGCACCGCTCCGCTCTCCCGCGTAATTGATGGAGGCAGCAGCGAGAGATAATTAGTTTTATGTATATAATATTTGATCATGAAAATATTCTTTGCCTTATCCTAGTGTAGGGGACCTATAATATATGTTAAAATAGTTAATTTTTTATTATGTCTTCGAATTGTTTTACCCGTCCTACCCCCCAAATTACTGTAGCATCAACTGAAAATGTAGGCAATGTAAGCAATGTTAAATCTAATTTTTCTGTGCAAAACCTAATTAGCCATTTTAAAAAAGGTTAACGCCAGCGCCTCAGACGGTTTTTGTTTAATAATCCTATTACTGATGGCTCATCATGTATAAAATGGTGCGGGTAGGATGCAAAATTTCCACTTGTTTATAAGTGTATCTGGGAGAAATGTATAAAATAATCTACAGCACAGAAGGCAGGTCAGTGCGGAAGGGAAGGCGCTCGCCTAAAACGTAAGTAAGGCACCTTTCGCTCCGCTCTTATTGCCATTGCTTTTTGCAGAATCGAAATATTATGTCTGGCTACAATTTGTTTCCAAATATACGCAACCTTTTTCTCCCACATTTGTATTCTAAAGCAAATCTTGCTTGATTTTTTTTTTTTTTTTTCCTCTCCCCCCTGTCGCAGTGAGAGCTTTTTTTTTCCTTGGAGAATAGATGACTTGGAGGACCCTGGTTAGCTCCTGCTGCTTGTGGGGGGAGAAGATATTTGTCCTGGAGAGCTCCCCAGGAGAAAAGGGATCCTTTCAGTTCGGCCGCTGCAGTGTCTTGCCAAAAAAAAAAACCCCAAAAGCAAAACAAAACAACAAAACAACCCAACAAAAACCCATCAAAACAAAACAGTAGAAGCAGAGGGCTGAGTTTCACTACCTGCCGGGAGCTTTTCTATCCCTTCGACCTGTGCCAGCTCACCGGTCCCCTGCAACGGCTCACCCCAGACTTTTTCCATCACAAACCCGAAATCCCGCGCTCTGCTGGATGGAAGTAAATGGCTCTAAGTTATGTATCCGACCTTTTGTTATTTCTGATGGCATTTAATTATCCTTCAGTGTCCCGAGACATAATGGTGTAAGAGAAGAGAGTTTATAAATGAAAGGGGGAAAAAAAAAAAAAAAAGGAAAATTATCAGAAAATTGTTTTGCAACGATGTAGCCCTGGCGAGTCATAAGAAAAAATGCTGTACTGGGAGGACAAAACGAGCTCCGATTTAACGAATGGATGTCTGCGGGACACGGAGCTGATCCTGCTCCATGGACCTTAAAGTCGTTTTTTGAAAACGATTTCTAATCGCTTACCGATTATTTACAATACATTTAAAGCTCCAAGAGGCACAATAGAGGGAAATTTCCTATTTGCGATTTAAATATATAGATATATATTTCGTGAATGCCTGAGTTTTCACTTTTGGTCACCTTCGGCTGGGTGCGATGTCCTTGTCTCTTGCCAAGTCTCGGAACCTTTGTACTTTCGGATGGAGACTTTCTTTTACAGTACCTTCTTTCGAAGTGCAATTTGGGAGACGAGAATTTTTCTTTAGCGCCAGCAATATTTGACTATACACAGAGCATCACTCCATCCATTCATATATATATGAATATACGCGCATATATTTATATGTCGCAAACATTAACTCTTTTCCCAGCGATGTTGCTGAAATAACTGTGCATAAGGCTGTGCCCGGGACTGTCGGCCGAGGCCAGGGTGGCTGTGTGGCCTCTTCGGCCCGAGGGTCTCATCCCCACCGGGATGCGGGCAGCCTCCCGGAGCTCAGCCCCGGAAAAAAAAAAACCGGAGCGGCTCTGGCCACCGGGAGCTTTCGCACGTCGTTCCCCACGTCGGAGGATACCCCAACTTTGACACTAAAGGCAATCAAGCGAGCAACTCGCCTTGTGCATGCAGCGAGATCGCAGCTGACAATCTTTGTTTTAAACCCCTGCTGATGTTCTTGCTCCCAATACTCCCACATCAGACAAAAATATCTGCATTTTCACCCAAACGCGAGCAATTACTAAGGAAACGGGCCTCTCGCTCCTTACATTTTCCTTCTGGTCCATTTGAAAACGGATCCATCAGCGGGTACCAGGCGTTTAAGGGAGAATTTCTTAAAGGGCATGTGGGACGGCAACAAAAGGCTGCCATTCACAGGAGAAGTCAAAGGCACTAAATGGGGACATCAAAAGGAATTCGGATCCAATCGAAAAATAAAAGAATCTGATTTCTTTTCTTATCTGAAACACGCAGATGAAAAGCCCCTAAAGCAAACAGCCAAAGAAAGCGATGTTTTTAAAACAGCGAGAAAGGGGGAGAAAAGGGGAAAAAAATAAAGAAACAATCTTATGAATGCGTTTCTTCGGACTTTAAATGAGATGAATGACAACATAATATCAACAGCTTCTACACGACAAACTCCATTAGACTAATGTCTTTCACTGCCTCAGTTTTACGCCTTAAACTATTGCCGGGTAGAGCAATGACTATTGCTAACAGTAGAATAAATCCGGAACGACCCTTTTCTCTAGGTGAAGAGGCAGGCAGGCAGCTCTCCGGGGCTGCAGGCAGAGGTTACTCTGCATGGGCACACGGGTGCCTGTGGGTAGCTGCCTCCTGTCACCCAGGGCATCCCCCCGCTGGTCTCCTCACTTTTATGCAACGGGTTTTGATTCCTGGTTTTCACTGTATAGGGTAATGGGCTGACATCGCTGCCGGACGATGCATCTTCTCGAAATGTCAATACCCAACTGAAAAGGGAGATTTATTTGTTTCCGAGGGAAACACCCGTGGAAAGAGCTAGTTGTTTTGGAGGAGGATTCTGGGTCTCGCCTTAGTTGTTTGTTTGCCCGGGGAAAATGTGTGGCATCCCCTTTCTTGTCTCCCGCTACTAAAAAAAAATCTTGCCGAGGAAGCCGCGAATTTTCTGGGGTGTTTTCGCCTCGCCCTTCCCTGTTTGTCTTTGAGCACAACCCGCCTCGCCTCCCGCGGCCGGCAGGGAGAGACTGGGCTCAGCGACCGGTGAGTCCTCGATCGGGGAACAAGGCCTCTCGGAAGGATGCTCCAGGGACAGCCGAGGGGGAAGAGGCCGGGCAGCGGCCGAGGAAAGCTTTCCACGGCGGGAGCCCCCCCTCCCCCGTGCTGCCTGTCCTGATAAAGCCCTTCCTGACAGGGGAGGGAAGGGGCAGGCTGCAGGGCAGGGGCTTCCCTTTGGTCTCAGTGTGTGTTCTGTAAAGTTGTGACAGATTATTAGTAAAGGGAGGGGTTTCACAGTTTGATGAAGATATAACACACTCTGGACTATCCATCCTCTGAGCCCATTCATCAGAGGCAGGGAGAGGGGGAGAGAAGAGCTCTGTTCCTCTCCCCCACAGCAATTCATCACAACGGCTGAATCGGGGAGTTTTGTCCTCCAGCGACCCGCTTCCCCTGGCCGCTGTCCCGGGATCTTTGCTCGGTCAGCTCCGGCCCACACCAGCCCCAGGGAGGGACCGGGGCCGCCCCTCTCTCCCCCCCTCCCGCCCCAGGAGATGCTGCCGTCGCTGCTGCCGTGGGGCTGGCGCCCCTGGGCCGGGGACCGCGGGCACACGGGGATCCCGGAGACCTTAGAGGGGGAGATGTGCCGACCACAGGATAGATATAACGCTTCGGAGGGGAAAGCTGAGGTGCCGTGTAGAGAAAGCAGGAGGAATAAAGTGGGACAGAAGGACAAACAGACATATAGATATGGATGGGGCGAGGATGCTCCTACGACAGTCTTTTGTTTGGGAGTGAGTGATCCTCATTGTTTGTCGACGCAGAGAAGGGAGGAAATTAATTGCAACCAATTAATAATTAATCCCGTTTAAACAGCTTTATTATCACCCACCAACTTGAGGGAATTGGTCTGATAACCCCCCGAAGACCGAATGTCAAGTTTAACCAAATAGTTATTGCTTTATCAAACAGAGTCTGCAAATAAATTAATCAAAAGCAAATATGTTCTTTGTGCGGCTCATTTGCCGGTAATGGATGGATATGAAGATTTGCCGATATTATTGTCTGTCATTCAATCTAACAAAGTGAACATTTATTGCATATATATTAAAAATTATCCCTTAATCGAGTGGGGCTGGGGTTGCAGTTATTGGAGTCTTCCCAGAGGTGAAGTCCCCTTGGATGGAAGCGGGGAGGGCTGCTCTCGCCTCCCGTGCTATTCCCTTCGGAACATGTTTCAAAATTGCTTTAATCCACCGCTAAATTGAGCTGTTTTACTAACTGTCTACGATATCATAAACAGTTTGAGGAGCTAATGGACGAGATGTTATAAAAATAGTGGACGTAAGGCACAGAAGAGGCGATATATTCGCCCAGGAGTGATGGCCGGGGACCCAGCCACGGCAAACAAACCCTCTTTGTCCCCCCTTTGCTTACATCATTTTCTAATTGGGCATAAAATTGTCTTCATATACTGGTATCGCTGGCTTCATAAACATAACCATTATGGTTCATAAGGACCTCATTGTGGGGAGCTCCTCTCAAAATAGAAAAGGATCTGGAGAGGCCCAGAGGAAAAAAAAAAAAAAAATCCCCTTTGTTTTCTCTTTTGAGAAGACGGATGGGCAATGTCACGCAGATGATTACTTTGGACTATTAAATTGTCAGAAAGGAAGAATTTCCCTATTAATAAAAGGATTATGGGGGAGCTATGGAGCTGGATGCTGAAGGCTAGCGAGGTGCGGGGTGCGCGGGATGGCGGGGAGCCGCGGGGGGATCTCCGCAGCCCGGCACGGCACGGCACGGCCCACGGGAGCCTTGGCATTTCCACTGTGGCGTTCCGGGAGCGAACCCGGCCGTGGCTTGGTGCCACGCACCCGCGGAGCAGCGGGCAGCCCCGGCGCCGAGATAACTGGATGGAGATGGATGAAGCCGCCTATCGCCCCCGACGCGGTGTCAGCCCCCGGACAATTACTGTCTCCAGAGGGATGGACAGACTGACTGACACTGACCTCTGCCCACGAGCCCACTGGCGGCCCCGAGGAGCTTATGTGCAATTTGCTGGATTTCGTTTACAATAACCCGACTTGACATAAATAACTCTCCATGCTGTGTCTACGCCCGCCTGACCTCCTGAACTAGCGCGGGAACACTGCCGTATTGATCAGGGGCGCGGGGGGGGGTTCTTTTAAATTTTTTTTTTTCTTTATGGTCCGTGAAGACCCTCTCACTTCATCCCCCGGTCCGTGCTCTCCCCCGAGCCGGTCCCGGACCGGTCCCCGCACGGGGGCGGCAGCAGGGGCCGCGGATTCCAAGCGCAGGGATGACCCAAGCCCTGCTGAACCGGGAAAGGGATGCTGTTCCCTCGGGTCACCCTCTCTCCATTCCCGCTCTTCCCTAACGCTATAAAGCGTCAATTTCTTATCGCGACATCCAGCAGCGAGTCGCGACACATCCGGAATGGCCGGCAGGGAAAGCCCGGGGTGGCACGAACTCCCCGAAAGCCTCCTCTCAAGCTTCTCTCTGCCGTCATTCGTCGCCTCTCCCGTGCTCAGATCTTTGTCCTGGCCTCGCCGGGAACTCCGCGGGGTCGTGCGGGGAGGGACGGTGGAAATAAAGAAAGAATGGGGAAGGAAGGTAAAGGGAGGATGGGGACTCCCCAGCAGAAGCCTTGCGGAGCGCTGCTGGTGTTATCCATTTAGCGTGACATATGGAAATCTCTCAGTGCACCCACAATTAAAGGAAGCGGCCCTCCGTCCTTTATTCTCCGCCAACTTTTGTGTTAAATGTTAACAACCTGGCGCGATCCATTCTGGCTCTATTACCAAGTGAATGTTGACTCCAAGGCTGCCTTCCTTTCTGCCTATTCTGGGGCTGCCTCCCTCGCAGATTTATGTATTTTTGATATTAAATTCCTTCTGTCATTAAGCCTGTTCTCTTGTTGACTTTCATTGACCCCTGCCCTTGTCCCCATACTTTTCCATATTTAATACAGGAACGTTTTCGCCCCTTCCATCCTCTCTTTGTTACCTCCTGGTCGACTGCCGTCCCTAACGGCATGTGCTGTTTGCTCTGTTGTTGAACTTGGTGGGGTCACATAGTCTTGCGCTGTGATATCCTCCGCATTTCCAGCCCTGCGATTCTGAGGAGGTGCCTTGTGGAACAAGTTTTTTTTCTCCTAGCTACCGGCTTCCTAATGACTTAAGCAAACACCTTCGCTAATGATCCCCCAGGCTCCCTAATCCCCTCGGGGTTTTGTTCAGCTGAACTCCTAGTGCTCTGCCTGTCCCAGTGGTAGCGTGGCCTCTCTGACCTGAGACATCGCAGCTCTTCTCCTTGGAGCGGGCTGCCTTGTCCAGCTCCGCCTGGGCCAAAGGCCAGCATCATGGGAGCGTTGCATGCCACCAGCTGCTTGAGGTGACACCGAGTTACAAAGAACCGCCAAAGGAAACTTCGGCTCACACAGGCAAATGAATGTGTTCATTTATCTCCTCTGACTCCGAGGTTCGCGGCGTGCCTCGGCCCTCCAGCTTGGCTGGGGGAGCGGGTAAAAACCTCCTTCCCAAGAAAGATTGGCTCACTTCTCCTAGGCCGGTCTGTTCAGTATCATTATGTGACCGGTTTTCAGAATTGAAGTTGCCTGGTGTTTTGATTCTTCCCTGCCTGTGCAGTTGTGCCCTGGAGGTCCCTTCGAAATGGATGCTAATTGTTGGGGCTGCACACTGCTGCCTGCTAAAATGCCCCAGAGCTCCCAGGCCCTGCTCCTCAATGGCTTAATTGACAAGGACTTGTCTGTATTTAGGAGCAGCTGGTCCAAAGCATTGGCACATCAGTGCAATCTTAACACAGCATCCCTAGCCTGGAGGAGTATGAGGGTAAACGTGGTTAAAATGAAGGAAGATTTATAGTCGGCCCCTTTGGGTAATGCGACAGAAGACAGCTACCAAGATTTTCCCTAGTAGGGGTTTCATTCATCAGCTTCCCAGCCTTGGTAACATGTCTAGGAGCCACGTTCCAGCTATTATTAATAATAGGAGGTGGCCATTTAGCACAATTAGGCAGGTGACAGTATTCCACAATAATGCGTGGCCCTGAACAAACAGATCTGTGGCTGAGCAGCTCCGTGGCTCTAAGCTGCAGTCACGTCCCCAGTGGGTCCGTGCTGGTCCGGGGGTGGCGAGAGCCCTGGGAAGCCCCCGGTCCGCAGCTAAATTCTGGCAGAAACCGATTTACCCTCCTCCTACGAGGAGAGCTGTGAAAGAGCTTCTCTGCCCCAGCTGCCTCCTTTAAACTCTGGCTTCAACACTCTGAAGACACATACCGGGTTAAAATATCATCCTCCATTGCGTCTATGAAGTTTAAATTAAGGCTCTCTTTCATTTCGGATGCACAGATGAAACACGTCTATTTTTTTTTCCACTCCCTTCAAACGCTTCTTCTCGTGAGCTTCCCGCTTATATGATTTAAACTGATTTATAAACGGGAACGACTGGGTTTATTTTCTGCACGAGGTTATTCAGCGTTTTACAAAGAAGGTTTATGGCGCGACTTAAAACTAAGAGGTTTTTTTGTTGTTGTTGTTTTGCAATGTGTGGGAAATACTTTTATGTTCACACAGTTCTCTCCATGAATAGGGATAATAGGTTCGGGATCCTCATTGAAATTTGAAGTTTTTAAACAGAAATTCCCTAACTTTTGCTCGTTTTCTCAACTTTTTTCGTAGGAACAATGCCAACATTGAAGCCCTCGGTTGGAGTCTGCACAGTTGGAGATCTTTGGTGCCATTTTAGACATCTTTGGATTTCATCAATCAAACTGACTGCAATTTTCCATAAAAACCCTGAATTTGGGTCAGAAAGTGGGCAAAGCAGATAAAGATCGTTCGAGCTGTCTTATAAGATGATAAATAGATATCCTTTCAGTCCAACAATGCAAGAAGTGCAGTTTTGTAATTCACTTCCATTGGTTTTGAATGCAGTGAGTCGAAACAATTTATACATGTTTTCCCATGGTTAGAAGATGTCTTTACATACTTGTCAATAGTAACTTGACCTTTTTCCTCACTGAGCTACGAAAGGTGCTTTTTTTTCTTGCTTTTTTTCCTCTTTTTTTCTCTTCTCTCCAGAGTGCAGAAAATGGTTGGTTTGGGTTGTTGTGTTTTTTCATTTTGTTTTGGTTGGTGTTTTTTGTTTCCTTCTCTTTCTTTTAGCAACTACATAAATAGGTTAATTCTTCTCATCCCGAGGTTTAAACAGATGATAGGTGGTTCACCTTAGCTCACCACTCTGCCGAGGAGGCATTTTTTGTCCATTCTGTGATAAGTGAGCATCCCGAGAGAGGTTTTAGCCAGACCTGTTGGATTTGTTCAGTGTATTCTTGACCTTGAGAGAATGGTCTTTCATTCGTCGGGACAGAAACCCGAAAAGTCTCGGGTGGTGACCTCTGTGGATCCTTCCAACCTGCCACAACTGGCAGAGCCCTGCCGGGGGGAAAAGGTGTGGATTCTCTCTCCTGAGTTTCTGACTGCTCCTCTGCTCCAGAGGGAGGGGCAATGCCTTACAGGGGAAAGTCTGTGTTCAGGCCAGCCTGTTAGATGCTCCACGCGTTCGGGTAGGATAGGTGCAGGCAACTCATGCCGTAAGGGAGGCCCACGGAGGTGTGGAAACACCTTAAGTAACACCAGTACACAGCACCGGTGGGGAAGAGTTTCGGGAAGCAAGCTAGGAGTGTTGTCTTGGGTCTGCAGGATGGAGAAACTGAGTCACTTTCCCACGGCTTGGACCGGGGGTGGTCCGGTCCTCGCTGGTCCCTGCCCATCACTATGAAGTGAAATGGAGGATCCATCTGTGAAGAGGACAGGCGAGAAGGATGGACATTTGGGAGTCTTGAACTCCTCCGGTTCCCCGGGGATTGGCTTCTGGGGCAGCCCACCGGGTCCCCAAGGTCTGCCGGCGTCCAGCCCGCCCTACCCCCCGGGGCAGCCTTGTGCAAACTGACCCCAGTCCTGAACGGAGAAAGGTGGTGGAGGGAAGAAGACCGGAGATAAGGCATTAGCTTTCGTTTTTCCTGCCCTCATCTTGAACGCGACAGCCCTTCTAAGTGCTGAACACTCCCCGCTAATGGATAATGACCTGCCGTGTGCAGCTGCCTTCTACTCCTCAGATAAAGGCTGCTTTTACTATTAATTGCATTTGTAACACGAGCGCAGTAGGTTCCCAAGTAAAAACAACACAGAAACGGTAGCATCCACGTTGCGGTGGGCACAGCCACCCTCCCGGAGCATCCAGACCCTTCTGCAGAACACAGGCGGGGTCACTGGCCTCTAGCTGTCCCTTGGGAAGGGGGGCAGAGGCGTCCCAGCTGCCCAACAACATTTATGCCTCTTTGCAAAGGACCACGTGGAAAGGCGGAGAGAAAGGGTTAAAGCAGCTCGTGGCCTCCCGTGGCTTCCCACGGGCCCCGTGGGTGTGAAGCAGAGCGATTCGAGCTGTGCCAATTCCGGGGCTGAGGACAGTTCCCTTCCATGAGGTGGATGGTGGGTGAAAGTCCATCTGAGCGGGATAAAAAATTATCTTTTTAGAAATTATTATTATTATTATTTTATTCTCCCCCAAACAAAGACATGTTTGCCCTCCACCTTCTTCCAGCTCTTCTGCAAAGCTGGAGGGAGAGGAAAAAAAGAACGATGCTCCTCAGTGGTGCCCGGAGCCACTTTGCCCGGTGAGGGGGAGCGGACCCCGCGGTCCCCGGAGCCAGAGGCAGGTTGGGGACCGTGAGGGCACGAAAGCAAAGCCCCAGGCAGCCCCTCGCAACTTCAGAGAGGTTGAGGGAGGTTTTGAGACACCTCAGCAGAGAGAAAACACGTCTCTCGACTTGGCCTGTCTAAAAAATGCCTCTGTGTATTTATAACTCCGAGGCTTAGCCAGACACGCGGCAGCAGTTACAGAAGATTTTGGGGACAAACCACTTCTATTCTGTTATAAATAGCGCGATATAAACAGTAATTTGTTTCTTAGGGAGACTTCCACTCTGCTAAACGTCAAAAGCCACGCCATAAGCAGGTAAAAAGATTTCTTCCTCGCACCCTTGCTGGCTCTGTCCCTAAGCAAAGCTCCGCGGTGCCTTTGGCTAGTTTGCTTTTCCCATTTCTACCCCGAGAGATGCAGGGCCGGGGCCGTCTCTGTGGCCGTGAGCCGACCCCTCCACGGCTCCTTCTTTCTCCGACTTTTTTTTTCTTTTATTTTTTTTTTACTTAATTCTTAATTCTTTTTTTTTTTTTTTTTTTTTAATAAATTTTTTTTTTTTTTTTTTTTTAATTAAATCTTTATTCCTTTTTTTTTTTTTTTTCTTCTTCTTCCCTCACTCATGTTTGAAAATTTCCCTTCCTCCAGTCTATCAGGAAACTATTGAAGGGCACTCTCGAAGCTAAAATTGACCTTCGAAATACCAATTTAGGCCCTTTCCTTTATCAGTGACTCTTCAACCACCGCTGCTCGGTGCCTCCCAAGAGGGAAGGGGCTGGTGGTACCTCTGAGGGCAAGCCTCGGATGTTTTCACACGGCGAGAGCAGCTCACGCACCTGCTGAGCGGGGCGGAGGCGTGCGGGCATTGGCGGGGGCCGCG
>VYZU01028623.1:8999-28535 GCA_013401355.1 Ceyx cyanopectus
AAAAAAAAGAAAAAAAGAAAAAAAGAAAAAAAGAAAAATTCAATCAAGAACACAGAATATGGAAACATTTAGGTACACAGCAGACATCTGGCAAAACAATGACAAATGGCAGGATTAACATTTAGATGTAGTTCTATTAAAAAGACAACTTCTCCACTGTTGGAATAATCTCCTAAAAGCCCTTTCATTAAATCACTCTTTCATACCAACCGATTCCTTTTCAATGCAGCTTAAACTCATTATGTTTAATGAGCACTATTATATTTGCAATAAAATCAACATAAGTACTGTTTTTATGCCTGCCTACCAGGTAAATCACCCTTTTAAAAAATCTTGATTATAACTGCTGCAGAGTACTTAAAAATAATACATTTACAAGTTGGTGGTGGTTACTCTCATTCACTTGGATGAGCTGGTCCTTGAAGCAGACACAAATACAAGTAAAATATTTAACTTTTAATTTTTTCTTCCATGTACAAGCACTTCTAGTCTCTCACAGAAATTGTCCTAATACTTGGATAAACAATACAATTAAAACAAAGACATTGTCCTGTCTTCACTATGGAACACTAACAAAATCATTAAAAGCAGCTGCAAGAAATCCTGAGGCATTAAGAGAAAAATGTGATGTAAGACTTAGACTCAGACTAAAGTGGTGTTCAACAGAGAAGGAAAACATTCATTTATATCAACCTGTCTCTTCTATCCCTCCAATAATTAAAAACCTATATATATATGTATATATGCAATTGAAGTTGTTATTGAAAAACTTGCAGGAAGTCTTGCTCTTTGGGATCGATTTTAATAATCAAAGGTTTAGTGTGGGCTTTGTTGCATTTTTTTTTTTAAACCAAGGAAATCAGCAACCCAGTTAAGTCAGTAATTTGTTCCATACCAGTTATTTAACTTTTTGGTGCTTATGTAAAGCACCAAACTGACTATAAAATACTCCTTGGTTTCTTCCAAGTACACAAACTCCATAAAGACTTTACCCTCTGAATCTGCATAGTCTGTGGTATAGATGGGACCAGAGCAGTCATAAAGGCCGGATGCCTCGGAAGAAGGCTCCATGTAGACAGGGGCACTGAAACACCAGAAGGGTTTCCCAGTTCCATCCAAGACAGTAACAACCATCATGAAGCAGTTCTACAAAAACAAACACAAGATATTATTGTCCTAAATCACAGCACAGTAAGTAGATCTGTCCCTGATTTTAGAAGTATCAAGGGTTTGGAAAGTAATTTTTGGTATGAAGGCTAAAAACTCAAAATATAATTGATAGTGCTCTGCTGACTCCTGCAAAGCAACAAATACTTCTAACAGTTTCTGACTTTCATTGCACATACACACTACAACAGAACTGCAGAAGGCTTCCCCAAGGGTTGAAGATGTATTGCCCAAAAGAAACAACACAAAACCAAAAGCCCCACAAAAAAAAAGCACATCTGCAGCCTAGTTTTTGTCCAACATTTCCAAGAAGTGTTGGTCAGTCACAGTGCTTTTGCTGGGTGGAGAGCACTGGAGTCATCCCACATGAAAAATGGGTCTATCATGCAATGTAGGCAATAAGACAGAAAGGGTAAAACATTTTTTTTCCTCAAAATTAACTTTATTTTTGCAATATCTGAATTGAGGTTTAGTTTTTTTTCTAGTTACAGACACTTCCCACAATTATTTTTTTTTAAATTAGCTTATTTAGGATGCATAAACACAACTCTGCTTTGAGATAAGCATTTCCAGAAATTAAAAAAATACTTCTGACTGACCTTTATAGTGCCTTTAAACACATCTGTTTCCCAGTATAAGCCAAGTGTCCCAGTAAGAGGCAAGTGCTTTGTACTGTCTTTTAAGCTTACAACCCTGAGCCTCAAATATCCATCTGTGATGTCCACTGAAAATATCAATAATATATAATGTTATACTGCTGCAAAACAAACCAAGCTGAATAAGTTGCAAACGATCTCTGTTTCTCTCCAGGTCTTCAGTTTCCTCCCAGTATGCAACCAAAGCAATTAGGTATATCTCAGTATAAGATTCTGAATGCCATCTAAAGGACTCATGCAAGGATGAAAGGAGAAAACTCCATGTTCAATATTGCAATTTCATGCCACCAGTGCATCCATCTCTGCCCACTCCCCAGGAGTCAAGTTCAACACACAACACATTAAATAAATTATGAGATACATTTGTTTTTGACAGAATTATTAACATTTCTTCACAATAAGATTTTTATTACTACACATAACCATATTATTTTGCTGTGGCTTCCTCTCCCCCTCAAAGAGAAAAACTTTAAAAAAAAAATATTCAAAGGAGGAAAGTTAACCAAGAAGTTCAACAACATACATATAATTTGGGATACACTATAACAAGCAATGATCCAACTACAAAAAAAACCAACAACAACAAAACAACCCAAAAACAAAACGGCACAAATAAGTTATAAATCCCCTATTGCAGTAACTTCTTTACTTTCCAGAATGGAAACAGGTGACTGATCAAGAATCTGAGGGCTAATTATTCATGGGTTAATCTAGTCTATATAATTATTATTTTTATAAATAATAGGAGTGTACTAGGTTAGGGATCTTCTGGGTAAAGTCTCTTACCTGGGCACCAGGAAACATCAGACTGTGCCCTGTGGATTGGCTCTGGCCGACAGACAGGGGCCTCCATTCCTCTGAGGAGGGAGTCACCAGTGACAACCACTATTCTCCTTTTCTTGACAGAAGAGGTTGTCATAGGAGTAGCCCATCTTGCCTTGTGTCACTCCTCCAACCCAGACAGACTCACCTTTGCCATCATTAGCTTGCCCAGAGCCTCATACCTATCCTGCAAATGTATTTGAGAGGGGGAGTGTAGGAAGGTAAGGGAGGCACCTGCGACCACAAGCAGGAATCTGTTTCCACATTCCCTCATATTGTTTGTTATTGTTATCCTGGTAGCAGGCGGGCAAAGGACTCTCATTTTCTTCACGCATCTGTTGCTGTATCTGCCTCAGGGATGGAAGAGTACAACTCCATCAGTGTATCTCCTCAGTCTCTTGTACTTCTTAACCTCTCAACGTTACAATGTAGCCGAGCAACGATGCAGAGCAGATCATCCCCCTGGTCACACCTTGCACTTGTTGTTAATGCTGTTACCCAATATTGGAGATGGGCTGCGGCACTTCCTGCAGCCCCAGCCCTCCAGCACCCTGACCAGCCCCCCTTTTAGCAGAGGTGACCTTTTGCGCCGGTGTAACACCATCTCTGCCCGTTTGCCTGCCCCTGCACTGCAGCCAGTCACCGTAGTCTCCTCACACAAGCAGAGCAGCCGGCACCGGGAGCTCTGACCGCGCCGTTTAACGACGCCGCTCCTCCCTCAGATCCTGAGGAGCGGGGCCAGTCTCACCGCAGTTAAAAACCCCGCGGCTGTTCCGGCAACGCCCCAGCCACGTGACCCACTCAGCCTTGATCACGTAAGCGCGCCACCTGCTGCCGGGTCTCACCGCTCCTTCCTTGGGAGCGCCTGCCTCAGGGAGCCCCTTGTTTGCCCTTAGTCTAGCGAGAGGGCCAGAGGACCTACCGCTGCTTCTCCTTCAGGTGACTGTTACCAGTTACTCTGCAGAGTAACACACGGGCATTCTCTGGCACTCTGGAAGTGTCTACTACTTTCCCATAGAAACAAATAAGTAAAAGCCCAGTTTAGCAGCTGACAACTGATCTACCTCAGGTTTTGGAAACTGCCAGAGGCCATCACAACCATAATTTAAGATAAATCTGGATTGGGTAAAGAATTTTAAGAAATGGAAAGACCTCTCAGTCAGAAACCTCCAAGCTTCAGAGCCCTCCCAGAGAATGGAGCAAACAGTATCACTGGACTGGAGACTAAAACACCCATAAAACACTAAATACAACCAGCCTGGACAAGGCTACACCGTTGGCCAAATTCAGGAACACCATGTTTACCCAAAAGAGCAATGTAAACAACAAATTACCTTGAAGATATGTGACAGCAGACAGCCATAAGGTGCCTCACACTACATCATTTTTTAACACAAATTACGGAGGAGATCAAGCATTTTTCAAAAGGAATTATTGTGCATGTCCATGGATGGGACTGGATGAGAAATGAGAGTATTGCCTGCAGACCAGTGGCTGCTGCAGGCCTGGGAGAACAGAATCTAGCAGCTGTTACACAGATAAAGAACACGAAACCAAAACTGCTCAGAAACACTCATAATCATAAAACAGATTCTCTAACTAGCAAAGTGAGATGGCATCACAACTGTAGCTCCTGGACATTTGCTACAATTTGCATAAACATCAGCTTGATTTGTAACAGAAGTAGCTTTTAAGTGGCTTAAAAGTGATACCAACAAAGCAAGAGTGCCACATACCAGAGAAAGCAGTACAGCCCCATTGCTAGAAGCACAGCATTTTCATTTTAGAAAACAAAACATCACATTCTCCTACAAACCCAGGATGAGAGAGTTGGGGTTGTTCAGCCTGGAGAAGGCTCCAGGGAGACCTTATAGTGGCCTTCCAGTACTTAAAGGACTCCTACAGGAAAGATGGGGAGAAACTCTTGATTAGGGCATGTAGTGACAGGACAAGGTGTAATGACTTTAAACTGGAAGAGGGTAGATTTAGAATAGATGTAAGAAAGAAATTCTTCACTGTGAGGGTGGTGATGCACTGGAACAGGTTGCCCAGAGAGGTTGTGGATGCCCCATCCCTGGAAGTGTTCAAGGCCAGGTTGGATGGGACTCTAAACAACCTGATCAAGTAGAAGCACTCCTGCCCATGCCATGGGGCTGTGGAATTAGATCCTTAAAAACCTCTTGCACCACAAATCATTCTATGCTTCTATGATCCATCTAAAAACCAAAAACAACAAAAAAGGAAACATGAAAACAAACAAAACAAAACAATAACACCATAACAAACAAACTCAAAATAAAAAAACAACCCTTTAGCCAATTTACAGAAGAATTTTTTGGTTGGGTTTTTTTTTTCAGGATATAAAGAGGATTCTTGAATTGAACAATATCTCAGGAGAGGTTTCTATTGCTACATGGATAGAACTTCACTTAGGTTTTACCCTTATAAGTATTCCTTTATTTTAAGCTTGGAGCTTTCCAGGAATCAAGAAACATGTACGTTTCAGATTCAGAGGACTGCAACATTCCCCCCACTGTACACAAGGCTACAGTCCACACAGCAGTTCTTGAGTCAACAAGCACAAAGCAGTTGGGAAATGTGTTTTAACACTCAAGCCTGATAACAGTGCCCTCTACTGTCTTCATCAAAAAGAGTGTTTTCTGAACTCAACAGAGAAATGCACTGTTAGCAGAAAAATACTGGGGAGCAATATTTAATTTACAGTGAATAACTGTTTAATTTTAAGTTCAATATTTTGCTCTGCCCAATAGAAAGACAGCTGTGTAGCTGTAGGCAGGTTTGTGCTGAAGTTAAAAGAGAGATCACTCATCTATTTTGCAAAACCCTAGAAGCTTTAAGTTTTGCTGTATATGAACAAGGATAGTCCATCACACATCATTGAAAGAAATGCTAAAAGCTGAAAAAAAAAGCAGCACAGATAAAAACAATAATTGGAAGTGTTCATTATGCAGTGAAAGGATGTCATAAGAGGCAACCTTAAGCTGTCTAAATAACCTAAATAAAAGGTTATTATTAAAATTAAAAGGTTATATAATAAAATTTAAATATTTAATGTGTCAATGTACCTCAGGTATACTGGAGATAAATTCTACAGAAATAGATCTCCAAAAGGTATGAAGACAAACTCACTCTCCCTTATAGTACACAAGTGGAAGGAACCTGCACCAAAAGCTGTCACCGTGTTATTATCTCAGCACTGAGCCAAACAAAAATATCCTGACACTCTGCTGAACTTCTGTCTCAGGCCTGACACCAAGTCAAAGCAACAGAGGAAGGCTTCACACAGGGCAAGCACTTGGCACCTCACAACATGCCCTACAGGCAACAGACATCACTCCATGAACACAGGCAGCTTACTCTTAAAAAGACATTTCAGTTCCTCTACTTAAAACAGAGATTTTGGATATAAGATGGAAAAAAATATAACAGTAGGGATCATTTTAAAACCAGATGTTACAGTTCTTTCAACTCCACCTTTTCTGCAGAAGAGGCTCCTGAATGTTGCACACAGGTAGGTGCAGCTTCTACCATGAAGATCAAGATGTAGACTGTAGCCATGCAGTCCATAATCTGGGTCAATATCATCCCTCACAGGCTGATTAGGTGGAAGAGCATATTGACTTTATAAAAAAAAAAAAATAATTATATAATTAAGCAAGGAAAATTTACTTAATAAAGAGATATAGGAAATAGCCTTAAACTATCTTAGGAGAATTTGTAAGAGGGGAAAAATATTAGAAGATACAACCATTCTTCTTTATTAATGTTTTTGAAAAACCAAACATCAGTTCATCATCTTTTAAGCTAGTACAGTGTCTAGTCCTTCTAATCAGCTGTTGAGAAAATACAGCAGCTGTCTTTAAAAGGTATATCTGTTAAACTCTGAAATATTGACTTGTTTGTGGGAAAAAAAAAGCGCACATCAGTTTAACTACAAATCTAAAAGCCAACTAGCTACACACTTCTCTGGAATAGGAGCTACTGAATAATTTTGTCTGTGCCTAACCTAAAAGATAAACTACTGCACACAAATGACCAGAAGAGTCCAAATCCCAGAGGAAACTGAGCAGCTCCTACATAGGAGCCTATTTGTCAGTAAGAGAGACAGTGTTAAGTCTTTTCTTCTTGGTGAAGAACTCTATTTACAGTGGGCACAATAGACTACCAGTACCAGTAGATACAATAGTATCTGAGCATAAAGCTGAGGGGGGTGGACTAGGGGGGGAATCAGTCTGCAAAATCACCCTCTAAAGCTAAAATAATTAAATGAAAATCCCAAATTTGTAATAGTTTGCATTGTAGAAAGAGATATGTTGCAATACACAAAAATACGTAATAGGAAATCCAGCTATTTTTTTCCAACAGGATTGTAATATCAACACAGGCACTTTACCAGTTTATTAGAATTTTCTTCCCTGCTCTTACACAGCTAAAGATTATTTCCCATTTTATAACTTCTTAAAATGTCTCCTTTCCCAGGTCTTTCAGATCAGAAGAGGGAATAAAAACTCTCCTTGTGAAAAGGGAGAGACTTTGGGCAGTGTATTTCTAACTTTCTCAAAACAGCAAATACTAATACACTTGTATGACTAAATTATCTTCTTAATAGCCTAACAACAGCAACATTTTAGTATGAAAATACTTCTATAGCTCTGTCTATAGTTCCCATAACTACTGTTTGTATTAAACAAGAATAGTTAATTACTGCCTAAATATAAACCTCTTACCAGCAGCCAATTTTAACTGTAAAATTCAAAGCTTTATTCAAAAGGTTATCTTTATAACCCACAAAGGAGAAACCAAAACTTACACAGTAGCAGAACCCAAAGTGCTTCTCTCAAGAAGTTGATGATAATGAAGACTCGCCATAACAAAAGCAATTTCTTTTTTCTCCTGAAAAGTTAATTAAAGGAGAGGTATTTTCATCTGGACATACTTTTTTTTTTCTCCCCACAAGGTCTTCCTGAGCATTAAAATTCATAGATAAATGCTGCTGCTTATTACTCTGCCAGTTACTCTAATAATGTTAATAATAATGGGTTAGCTTTAGCACTTGGACTCCTGGAACTGCTACCATACTTTCACAAGAATACACAATATATGTTAAAATTCACAGCATTTCTGTATTTTGGGGAAAGGGAGGGAATTTAGCTGTTCTAGGGCAAAAGTCAGCAGCAGCAATCCATGAATCGTAGCTTCTACTTACCACTTTAAAACGGATACCTAAAAAGAATCAAGCAGGCCTTACTACCAGCTACTAAATACCTTAAGCTTAAGTAAGAAACTGAAAGGACTAACAACAGTGAGGAATACAGAGCTATTCAATAAAAATACTGAATTTCAAATTAAAACCACAGATGTCTTCACCTGCTCACACAGGCCTATATAACTCAAAGAAAACTTCAGAGCTCAAAATAAGAGATAAATGAAACCGAGGGCATCTATCTACTTTGAGAACACAATGCAAGGATGTCAGGGGTTTTTTTTCCCCCTAAGAAAAATGCATTTTTTGCAAACATGTAACTCAACAGCAAAACTATTCACTGCCAGCAGTCTAGCACTCTCCTGTAAAGTGGGCAACTACTGTTTTCATCTCTATGTTACCAAACAGAAAATTTCGTCAACTTTTTTTGTATAGCTACTCCTGTGCTTTTTGCAGTACTAAATTACAGATATAAAATATACAATAATGGAGATTTATCAATGACAAAGACTCTGTCTTTCTCTATCCAAATTACCAGAAGGTTCACAAAACCTGTCCCTGGTTGTCAAAACTACCAGCATCAACAATTGCTGTTATGCAGCTAAACTGTGTGTAAACCCAAGGTGCGTGGCATTTCTGATTATTAAACTCATCTGCAGTTAACTGCCTCGTGTTACTCTGCCCACACAGAGAATAAGAACAGCTGTTCAGAAAAGTAAGTGGGGAAAAATACTGGAGTGAGGCACTTGATGCTTAACAACTTTGTGGAGCTCAGTTATGACTGAACCATTTCCAGGTTCTGAAAGCTCTCTCTCCAGGCACAGGAATGGGTAACACAGTAGGCAAGACCATAGAGACAACAACACTGGGACACTGATCGGCTAAATTTCTGGAGACACAAAAGAAACAGCTATTCAACTATCAGAGCTTTTCATAACTTGAGACAACCTAGAATAAGCTCATGCAGGTCAGCCAGTCTCAAGTTTTCTAGGGAACAGGCACCTTTAAGTAAGAGTGAAACAAATAGCCCTTCTGTGGTTTTAAACAACTCCTCTGGTGATTGTGCACTTTCGAGGTAGGAGCTGGAAATGAGATGCAGCTTATGGCAATCATTCACAGGCCTCCTGAGGTATGTTCCTTACCATGGCCAAATAATATAAACCTATATCATTAAGGTGGCTGGAGGAGGAAGAAAGGGCTGACACCTCTGAGTTTGGTCCAAAAGCAGAACACCTGAGATAGGCTTCCATAGCACAGAACCATCTTGGTCCAAGCGTAATCAGTGCAGAGACAGATTCCTCCAGAGCAGCAGTCAACTTCAGATGTTCTGTGCTTTCTCTCTGAAGACATTCATCTTCATACACAGCCTACACAGACTAACCCTTTAACTTAAGGCACTTAATACCAGAACTGAATATCCCCCAAAAGGGCACAATTTACAACACTCCTACTGCTGGAACAGGATGCGACTGCCTGGTGATGTAGATTAAAGGAAACAACTCCCAGAGTGATCTTGTGGGAATTAATCACTCTGAGTGATGGGAACAAGGCAAGAGTCAGGAGAAGCAGCACATCTCTCCTCAAACCATTCTATTTTAAGTGTCTTTAGAATATCAAAATTTGGTGTGCAAAGAATGCAAAATAAATACAGCTGAACAGAGAAATAAGATCAGTATGGTATTAATATACTATGATACATAACAGTTCTAATTAGAGGTGGATTTTTTTAAAAAAAATAAAGGTACTCCTGTGACAGCTCTTTAGAATACAATAAATCTTCAACTAGCTGTCCCTACCTGTATTTTCTTATTGTTAGTTTAGACAGGATCTTTCAAAGCCCGAACTACAAGACAAAAGAATCTTTTTCCTGANACAAGAATACACAATATATGTTAAAATTCACAGCATTTCTGTATTTTGGGGAAAGGGAGGGAATTTAGCTGTTCTAGGGCAAAAGTCAGCAGCAGCAATCCATGAATCGTAGCTTCTACTTACCACTTTAAAACGGATACCTAAAAAGAATCAAGCAGGCCTTACTACCAGCTACTAAATACCTTAAGCTTAAGTAAGAAACTGAAAGGACTAACAACAGTGAGGAATACAGAGCTATTCAATAAAAATACTGAATTTCAAATTAAAACCACAGATGTCTTCACCTGCTCACACAGGCCTATATAACTCAAAGAAAACTTCAGAGCTCAAAATAAGAGATAAATGAAACCGAGGGCATCTATCTACTTTGAGAACACAATGCAAGGATGTCAGGGGTTTTTTTTCCCCCTAAGAAAAATGCATTTTTTGCAAACATGTAACTCAACAGCAAAACTATTCACTGCCAGCAGTCTAGCACTCTCCTGTAAAGTGGGCAACTACTGTTTTCATCTCTATGTTACCAAACAGAAAATTTCGTCAACTTTTTTTGTATAGCTACTCCTGTGCTTTTTGCAGTACTAAATTACAGATATAAAATATACAATAATGGAGATTTATCAATGACAAAGACTCTGTCTTTCTCTATCCAAATTACCAGAAGGTTCACAAAACCTGTCCCTGGTTGTCAAAACTACCAGCATCAACAATTGCTGTTATGCAGCTAAACTGTGTGTAAACCCAAGGTGCGTGGCATTTCTGATTATTAAACTCATCTGCAGTTAACTGCCTCGTGTTACTCTGCCCACACAGAGAATAAGAACAGCTGTTCAGAAAAGTAAGTGGGGAAAAATACTGGAGTGAGGCACTTGATGCTTAACAACTTTGTGGAGCTCAGTTATGACTGAACCATTTCCAGGTTCTGAAAGCTCTCTCTCCAGGCACAGGAATGGGTAACACAGTAGGCAAGACCATAGAGACAACAACACTGGGACACTGATCGGCTAAATTTCTGGAGACACAAAAGAAACAGCTATTCAACTATCAGAGCTTTTCATAACTTGAGACAACCTAGAATAAGCTCATGCAGGTCAGCCAGTCTCAAGTTTTCTAGGGAACAGGCACCTTTAAGTAAGAGTGAAACAAATAGCCCTTCTGTGGTTTTAAACAACTCCTCTGGTGATTGTGCACTTTCGAGGTAGGAGCTGGAAATGAGATGCAGCTTATGGCAATCATTCACAGGCCTCCTGAGGTATGTTCCTTACCATGGCCAAATAATATAAACCTATATCATTAAGGTGGCTGGAGGAGGAAGAAAGGGCTGACACCTCTGAGTTTGGTCCAAAAGCAGAACACCTGAGATAGGCTTCCATAGCACAGAACCATCTTGGTCCAAGCGTAATCAGTGCAGAGACAGATTCCTCCAGAGCAGCAGTCAACTTCAGATGTTCTGTGCTTTCTCTCTGAAGACATTCATCTTCATACACAGCCTACACAGACTAACCCTTTAACTTAAGGCACTTAATACCAGAACTGAATATCCCCCAAAAGGGCACAATTTACAACACTCCTACTGCTGGAACAGGATGCGACTGCCTGGTGATGTAGATTAAAGGAAACAACTCCCAGAGTGATCTTGTGGGAATTAATCACTCTGAGTGATGGGAACAAGGCAAGAGTCAGGAGAAGCAGCACATCTCTCCTCAAACCATTCTATTTTAAGTGTCTTTAGAATATCAAAATTTGGTGTGCAAAGAATGCAAAATAAATACAGCTGAACAGAGAAATAAGATCAGTATGGTATTAATATACTATGATACATAACAGTTCTAATTAGAGGTGGATTTTTTTAAAAAAAATAAAGGTACTCCTGTGACAGCTCTTTAGAATACAATAAATCTTCAACTAGCTGTCCCTACCTGTATTTTCTTATTGTTAGTTTAGACAGGATCTTTCAAAGCCCGAACTACAAGACAAAAGAATCTTTTTCCTGAAGTCATAATAAAGTATTGAAACAAGATGTTATCTTACCTTCCAAAGTCCTACCAAAAGTCCTGGACCCAGACTGAAGAGCTGGACAAGCTTATCAGCACCAACTGCTACACTATTTTCAGTCAGATTAGTAAGAGAGTATTCAGCAATCAAGGAACGTCGATGAGGTCTTTGAAAAGAACATACAGAATGTATCACCAAGACTGTGTCTCCTTATTTATGTAAGAGTTCTACCTAATTTAATATTTAAGTCTGATGGACCACACATGATGAAAATGGTTTTGAAAGCAATCAGCATGCACAGCCATCAAATTTACTTCTGAGCAGCTAGAGCACACTAGCAGGCGCTCAACACCTCACACAAAAAAGACACAAAAGCCACCATACGATGGTCTAGTGTACTACTAAAAAACTCAGTATTTCAAAATAAACAGAGAGTTGCTTTATTTGGTGTTAGTTGGTACTAGATGGAATGACTGAATATTTTTCAGTATGAAAAGAAGCTCCACAGAACAAAATTCTAAGGAAAGGATCAAACTGTCCCTGCACTAGCTCCTTAGTCTCAATATTCTGAGTAATATTGTGATATTTGTCAAATCATCACCTTCATGTATATTCACAAACTCTAACTTTAAAATAAACAAACTGCCTGCAAGCTTTATTTTACTATTTTCTACATATGAATCATCATCTTGGTGAAACTATGACATTTCCCACATATTTTGATGAGAAGACTTTTTTAGCCAATTTTACACAACAGGTTTCTCTTGATTTTTTATTTTTATATTTGGGGCCAAAACACTTTGCTTGTGCTTGAGGAATCATGTTTTTTTTGTAGGTTTTGTATCTTTTCAGAGCTCTGCTGCTAGTGGGGTTTGTGTAAGAAGAATGTAGCTGAGACTGCCTATACGAAAATGAAACACAAGACACAGACACAAGGGAAACTCCTTGACAGCAATCAAATATATATATGCACCTCAAGTAACACATTTAAATATCCTTCCTCAGAATATAATGCCAGAAAAAAAATAAATCATACACACTTAAGTTACAAAACAACAGCTATCCCACACTGTGCTGCGGAGTTTTTTTAATACATGTGAACTGTATATTACATTATATTACATTGTACACAAAGCCAAACACCCAGTTCCCTAAATTCACATACACACCTATGAAATAAAAACAAATAAAAATATCAGTAATATAGATTACCTGACTGTAGCCACATAAACATTGATGAACTCTTCCATTCTAAATGTTTCACATTAAATTCTCTTAGATTTGTGTGATTTTCAAGTTCATTTNTATTATATCAATTTCTTGTTAAAAAGCTCTACCAGTGAAGAGGACACAGGCTTTGGAAGAAATATTACCAAGAGGCTTTCTAAGAAAGAAGCAACTTGTTAAGCCAAAGTCAAATAGCTCCTACAGACACATTATCAAGCAGTTACACCAAAACCCCCTCAAAGCTTTATTAAAACTCACCCCTTGCTGTGAGCTTTGCTTTGGTCAGGCAGCAATGGCATCACTCCAAAGAGTTTTAGGGTTGACAGAATCTCTAAGCATGGCCAGTTTGTACTATACCAAAGTACAGTAACAGACGTGTCTTTAAACGCTGGCCTTCCTTTCTCCAGCATGTGTTCCTCCCCATGTTTGTCCTTTAGAACAATTATCCAACTCAAGCCAGAGGCTCTGTTATTTGGAAGTGGAGAGAGGAGGGAGGTGGTTAAAAACCAAGTTTCTAAAAGTGACAAAAGTTAAGAATTTTAACATTCCTACTAACTGCTGCTTATGCTTCTCAGGTTACGTCATTTAAAGGTTATCATCGTATTTCCCATTATGATTCAAAACTTTATAGCTCTATTTCCATACCCCATATTTCCAGTCATTAACATTCTGTACGTTGCTCCCAAGTAAATATTTTCTGTGACGAGGCATTGCTTACTTCATAGCTTCTTTGTGTTTACATAGACCTGTATAAGGAACTACACGTTTAACAAGTTGCATTACTCTGGCTTTGACAACAGCTTGTTGTTTGATGATGTACTCTTTCTTCCAGTACCCAGGATTTCTATCATGTAGAGCAGCACAGCCCAAGGAACCAGTTTCTGTTTGTCCAGTCTTCATTTTCCTAACTGTTCTTTTTTGTTGAAAACAACTGGAATAGATTTTCAGCCAGATTCCACTGAAAATAAAAACCATAAAGATGTAAATCACATAAATTTCAGTAACAATTAATTTTTTCCTACATAGATGTATCTGCTACCACTGAGCATAGCATTATCAGAAAAAAATAGTCTTAAGAGTATCAGCAAATTGCTAAGGCACTGTCTACAGTCTTCCCCATTTTGACCTTCCAACAGCCCTTATGAGGTCAGCTTCCCTCGTGTAAACATGAAGGCTTGGGAACCAAAGGATGCTACATGTCAGCATTTCTCATGGGCTTACTGGGTTATCTCAAAGAATATGGAGTCTCTGAACACATTTCTTGTTCTGAATTATACATTACCAAATGAGATCTGTAAAAAACTGTCTGCTGTACCACAAGGAAAAAAAAAAACTGAATTATTCTTACTGTATGTCAGTAAGGTCAACTACACATACAGAAATTATTTCACTAGTGCTCTAGAAAGTAAAATCATCAGATATTGGGAACTTCCCACTGTTTTACACCTCTCAACAGCACACTGGAGTATGTGGGCTTTAAAAAGTCTTCCTTCCCCTTATGTTGCTATTGACTTCACAGACATTCAATGAAGCAGATTTAAAAGAAAATCACCACATGAAGCACCACCACAACCACCAAACCACACAAAAAACCCCAACACACCAAACTACAAAAGAAACTAGCATATATGAGAGAAGACCACCACCAGGCAACAAAGAAAAGGTAACTATTGTCTATCTTCCTGAAAATATAAGATCTGTGGCAAACCTCTGTGACAGCATAGCCACACTCAGCAACTTACATGGAAACTGATCAAGGTTAAGCAGTTACACTGTCTCCTACCCATGACAACCATACTCATTCCATCAGGTGCTAAGTCCATAGATGTAAAAAGCCAGGCTCTTGGTTACTGATGCAAATGTGCTCAGGAATTTTGTAAAAACCCTCCACACAGATTCACAGATGTTAGGGGTTGGAAGGGACCTAGAAGATCATCTAGTCCAACTCCCCCACCAGAACAGGATCACCTAGACCAAGTCACCCAGGAACACATCCAGGCGAGTCTTAAGTGTCTCCAGAGATGGAGACTCCACAACCTCCCTGGGCAGCCCATTCCAGAGCTCTGTCACCCTTACTGAGAAAAAGTTNCTGGGGTGTCCAAAACTGGACAAAGTACTCAAGGTGAGGTCTCAGACAGAACATCCATGTGAGCTTCCCACACTGCATGACAGGAAGGCTGGAATAATACCCCATGCTGGGCAGGGGTGTGCAGAAACATTTCCTTGCCTTCAACAGTTACATTGAAGACATCAGAGCCAAGATAGTGTTTAAGAGCAGACATAATTTGAAGAACCCGAAGTGCTCACTGCATTAGGTAGCACAGACTGATGGTCCTGTTGCATTAATTACAGACAGCATTCTGGACAGCAGAAATTTCCTCAAAAAGACACTGCCTAAAAACCAAGGTCAAAGAGATATACAGACTTCAATTACAATTTCTGTTAATTCACCACAAGATTCAGGGACTCGAGAAAGTCCATGGAAATCCCATGAGAAGAAGTGACCTGGCCCAGTGAGTCTCCTAGGAAAGTATCTCTACCTCAAATCCTATTTGTGCACATACAGTAATTTCTGTCAAAATCAGAAAATGGAAACAGACATTGATGAGATGGAGACAGATAAATCAGCTTCTCTGGGACAGCCAGAATGATTTTATCCTACCTTACTACCCTGGGGTGGAAAACTGCATATTAAGATATAGAATTTGTGTCAACTATGCAATTTTATCTATATGCACCTGCTGACAGCCTCAAAAAGTAAATCTGGATTATGGCCTTCCCTTTAAATTTATCAGTTGTAAAGGTGCCAATGCCAAATTTAGCTGATTTACTGTACAAGTTTTGTCAAATAAGTGAGAAACTGATGAATACCAGATGCAGCAGCTTCCTATATAAGAAGATATTGTCTCATTTAAACAGCACTAATGCAGCAGTACCTTGGAAAAAAAGGATACCCAGATGTTTTAGTTTTTTGCATACCTATCAGGGTCTCTCCTCTGGATCCTTTCACAAAACTATCACAATACTGGTAGAAGTAACTTGTGAGCTCAGTATAAACAATCACAAAAAATGTGTCAGTATTCTTCAACCCCTTTGTTTTCATTTAAAGTCACCAAGATTTATCAGAAAGAGCAATACAAAACCCACTAATGAGTCACTTGACTAAATCCAACCCTCTACAAAAACCTGATGAAAACTATGAAAACTATAACAATTCTATTAAGCCACTGGCTACACAGCACTGAGGGTTGCCTGAACCAAAAAGCCTGTGCAGGTGCATGTGACTACAAAGAAGTATGTGCACATTTTACAGAGCATGCTAATAACATTTCCAAACACTGTATTTAGTTTTCACCTCATAACTCTTAACAGGGCTTGACAGCTGGAATCCCATATACTACTGCAGTGCATTTTCAGCAGAGTAATTGCCAGTAGGGACATATATTAGTGCTCTGGAATCAGACAAAACAGAATGGTTTGTGGCTCAGGCAAACTCAACTGCTGCCTGTTTAAAACTAGCACTTATCCTTCTCTCTTCCTTACTTGTCATTGGCCAGTTGATAGAAGTGCTTATTCACACAACCAACAGACAACAGGGATGCAGCATCCAAATAGGACAAGATCTTGATCAGAATTTCTGATGGCATGCTGGAACATGAGAAATACTGTTAGACTTGCCTGCAAACTCCAGAAATGACAATGGCAAAGAATTTTAATTCCAAACCAGAGCAAAACAAGAGAGACAGAAACTATCAGCTTGCAAATGCACAAAGCAAACTCACCTGAAGAGCTCATTTGCAGTTTGGGTTCTGATGTGTCTCTTCAATACATGACATTTGCTTAAAGCTATTCACTGCAGCCTGTGCAAGCAGCACAGCACAACTACATGGAAAGTTATAGGTTTATCTTCCCATTAAACTTTGTTGACTTTAACCCAGTTTGACACAAAACTGCTTCATTCAACTTCATTTTCTCACTGCTTGCCCCATGATTTTAACACTTGCTTCCAGCGTTTGCCAGAACTGCAGATACTCACCCTCCTCCTGATAGTGGTGCCAGGTCCCAGGGTGCACCAGGACAGAAATGTCCTTATGAGACAGTGAGATCATGCTCTACCTCATCAAAATCTTCATGAGTGCTCAGGGGTCTCAGAGTTTTCTTTTCACATCAATAGAAAGATGTGAACAGAAAAACATGAACTGAATGTCATCTTGAGAACATTACCATTTCCATGGACCTGTAAAGCTGCCTGAAATACAGGTGCCAGCCTGAGTACAACAAGCACAAATGTAACCTGGAGAGGGCCACTATGATTAACAGGCAGAATCCTCATACCCTTCCAGTGATACCTGCTGACTGCACAGAGTTTAGATATATATATAGATATAGATATAGATATATATTTTATACACTAGCTTTTTGAAGTATAAAAGTATGGTAACACCAAAATCACCACTGAAGGTACAAGCTGCTGTGGAAGTCAACACTTCAGCTCTGTTTCTTGTTGATTTACTACAGTGCCATTTACAACACTTGCTGATTTATAATACTCAATTTCACAGCATATGGCTTTCAAGCTTAGAATGAGAATACCAATAATCCAACTTTTGTATTAAAACTCAGTATATTAGTTGTGAGAGGCAACCGTGCCAAAACTTGCAGTTATTATGTAAAAATCATAAAAGCCCAAATACATAAGCCCAAAGCAGTTAGTTCATTTACTCCAGAGAGAATTTAGAAATTATCCTTTAAAAAGCTGCAAATTAGCTAAAATAATATGCTTGATCTAGGACTCTCAATAGTAGCTTTTACAACCATATTATTTTTTTCTTTGAAGGAAGCTGACAAAGGATCTTTTTTTTCTTCCTTCTCTTCTGTTTCACACAAAACTAAGAGCATAAGGGATTGAACTGGCCAAGCAACGGAAAACAGAAATTACTAATCAGGAAGCTACAAAATATATAAAGAAAATGTTCCAAGCATATTCTTAGATGGTTTGTGTAGAAACATAACAGATTTTCAAAAAGAAAATAATTCATGACTATACTGAAAGTGCCCTTTTTGCCCTGTAAACATTTACCTTGCAGCAAACATGCAACAACCAACTTATTTGTCCCCCCTCATGCCACTCCACCATCCTAAGCCTCTCTATACAAAGCAACAAGCATCAAGAAAAACATAAGAAGTTTAATTCCAAACTGGCTTTTATTGAAGTAGTACAGTAGCAAAATTTATTCTCAAGAAACATCACAGCTCATTATTTGCAAAGGACCTGCTGAAAGCTTTGTACAACTTGGAAAACCCACATACTTCCTGTGATCTTAGAAAAGGGGGGGAGGGGAAAGTGCTTGAAAACATTAGAAAGCCAACATAGGATCACAAAGTAGGCCAAGAAAGCAAATCTTTTTTTTTCCAACTCAGAACATTTGACATGGAAATCTCCAACATATGAGCACAATAACTGTAATCAGTCAAAGGATGGCTTACTGTGTGCACTCTTACTTCTGAACTGAAGACATACCTCTCAAAACACAAATTAGACTTTGGTTTCATGGAAGGCATCAAATACAGATTTTCAATCCCAGCATTTACAGTTTCAGAATGCTCCCCAGACCTGGTAGCAAAGCTCCTTGACCTATTTTTAAAAAGGAAAAGCTGTTAGGGGTCATATCATCACAAAACATGCATCTTATGCACACCCAAACACTACATCTCAACCGAGACGGGATTCAGTAAATATATCCCATGGTCGTTCATTATCATCAGTTCACAACTTTGAACAGTTATCACCAAGTTAAAATACCAGACATGAGGAAGATACCAGATTTAAACTCATAGGTGTCTCTCCTATGATTAATAGGAGGCAGTAGCCAGAAGGGACTAGTGCCACACCAACAAACCAGTTTAAATCTGGTAGAGAGTGGACCACTGTGCCCACCACAGTCAAGCTGAAGACAGTCGCCTGCAGAAGTCAAACTCACTGATCAATCTTCTCCAGAAAGGGTTTTTGAGCCATCCAACTTTGAAAGGTATCAAACAAAACAATACCTTGAAGCTTTCTCAGAAACTGACAAGTCTCAAAAAAATTCCATGGACGACACAACAGAATCACATCTGAAACAAATTTAGTCTCACCTCAGATTTCCCTGATAAAACACTTGCAAATCTGAGTGATAAGTATTAGTTCAACAGGCAAGATGGGTACCAATGTTTTTATTTCTCATTAAAACATCACATTTTGCATACAAACTACTTTCTCTTATCAAAGAAAGCAACTTTTCCTATTTCTAACACAAATATATTCCAACTGGCCACACATTTTTCCCAGGCTTTCTGATAGCAAGAACTTTGTAAGCTTTAACTACAAAGACTATCATTAAGCCACATAGAAATATTCAGAGTTTTGGTCTTAATCACATCCTTACACTTCACACCCACAGACACCATTGAGCAGGCAGAACTCCCCATGTGATTTATTAGCAAAGGTTTGTATTGCCAGCTGACTTTCCAGCACCTGGTCAATCCAGCTCTGGGTTTCTAAGCAACCAACTGATGTTGGGGGGAAAAAAAAACAAA
>VYZU01028623.1:28840-59527 GCA_013401355.1 Ceyx cyanopectus
TTATGTAAAAATCATAAAAGCCCAAATACATAAGCCCAAAGCAGTTAGTTCATTTACTCCAGAGAGAATTTAGAAATTATCCTTTAAAAAGCTGCAAATTAGCTAAAATAATATGCTTGATCTAGGACTCTCAATAGTAGCTTTTACAACCATATTATTTTTTTCTTTGAAGGAAGCTGACAAAGGATCTTTTTTTTCTTCCTTCTCTTCTGTTTCACACAAAACTAAGAGCATAAGGGATTGAACTGGCCAAGCAACGGAAAACAGAAATTACTAATCAGGAAGCTACAAAATATATAAAGAAAATGTTCCAAGCATATTCTTAGATGGTTTGTGTAGAAACATAACAGATTTTCAAAAAGAAAATAATTCATGACTATACTGAAAGTGCCCTTTTTGCCCTGTAAACATTTACCTTGCAGCAAACATGCAACAACCAACTTATTTGTCCCCCCTCATGCCACTCCACCATCCTAAGCCTCTCTATACAAAGCAACAAGCATCAAGAAAAACATAAGAAGTTTAATTCCAAACTGGCTTTTATTGAAGTAGTACAGTAGCAAAATTTATTCTCAAGAAACATCACAGCTCATTATTTGCAAAGGACCTGCTGAAAGCTTTGTACAACTTGGAAAACCCACATACTTCCTGTGATCTTAGAAAAGGGGGGGAGGGGAAAGTGCTTGAAAACATTAGAAAGCCAACATAGGATCACAAAGTAGGCCAAGAAAGCAAATCTTTTTTTTTCCAACTCAGAACATTTGACATGGAAATCTCCAACATATGAGCACAATAACTGTAATCAGTCAAAGGATGGCTTACTGTGTGCACTCTTACTTCTGAACTGAAGACATACCTCTCAAAACACAAATTAGACTTTGGTTTCATGGAAGGCATCAAATACAGATTTTCAATCCCAGCATTTACAGTTTCAGAATGCTCCCCAGACCTGGTAGCAAAGCTCCTTGACCTATTTTTAAAAAGGAAAAGCTGTTAGGGGTCATATCATCACAAAACATGCATCTTATGCACACCCAAACACTACATCTCAACCGAGACGGGATTCAGTAAATATATCCCATGGTCGTTCATTATCATCAGTTCACAACTTTGAACAGTTATCACCAAGTTAAAATACCAGACATGAGGAAGATACCAGATTTAAACTCATAGGTGTCTCTCCTATGATTAATAGGAGGCAGTAGCCAGAAGGGACTAGTGCCACACCAACAAACCAGTTTAAATCTGGTAGAGAGTGGACCACTGTGCCCACCACAGTCAAGCTGAAGACAGTCGCCTGCAGAAGTCAAACTCACTGATCAATCTTCTCCAGAAAGGGTTTTTGAGCCATCCAACTTTGAAAGGTATCAAACAAAACAATACCTTGAAGCTTTCTCAGAAACTGACAAGTCTCAAAAAAATTCCATGGACGACACAACAGAATCACATCTGAAACAAATTTAGTCTCACCTCAGATTTCCCTGATAAAACACTTGCAAATCTGAGTGATAAGTATTAGTTCAACAGGCAAGATGGGTACCAATGTTTTTATTTCTCATTAAAACATCACATTTTGCATACAAACTACTTTCTCTTATCAAAGAAAGCAACTTTTCCTATTTCTAACACAAATATATTCCAACTGGCCACACATTTTTCCCAGGCTTTCTGATAGCAAGAACTTTGTAAGCTTTAACTACAAAGACTATCATTAAGCCACATAGAAATATTCAGAGTTTTGGTCTTAATCACATCCTTACACTTCACACCCACAGACACCATTGAGCAGGCAGAACTCCCCATGTGATTTATTAGCAAAGGTTTGTATTGCCAGCTGACTTTCCAGCACCTGGTCAATCCAGCTCTGGGTTTCTAAGCAACCAACTGATGTTGGGGGGAAAAAAAAACNTATACACTAGCTTTTTGAAGTATAAAAGTATGGTAACACCAAAATCACCACTGAAGGTACAAGCTGCTGTGGAAGTCAACACTTCAGCTCTGTTTCTTGTTGATTTACTACAGTGCCATTTACAACACTTGCTGATTTATAATACTCAATTTCACAGCATATGGCTTTCAAGCTTAGAATGAGAATACCAATAATCCAACTTTTGTATTAAAACTCAGTATATTAGTTGTGAGAGGCAACCGTGCCAAAACTTGCAGTTATTATGTAAAAATCATAAAAGCCCAAATACATAAGCCCAAAGCAGTTAGTTCATTTACTCCAGAGAGAATTTAGAAATTATCCTTTAAAAAGCTGCAAATTAGCTAAAATAATATGCTTGATCTAGGACTCTCAATAGTAGCTTTTACAACCATATTATTTTTTTCTTTGAAGGAAGCTGACAAAGGATCTTTTTTTTCTTCCTTCTCTTCTGTTTCACACAAAACTAAGAGCATAAGGGATTGAACTGGCCAAGCAACGGAAAACAGAAANTAAAGTACATGGGTACCACATACATTTAATGCACACTGTTCTTGATTTAATTAAAAAAAAATAAATCCCTGAAGATTTACTGGGAGTTGTATAGGCACAACACAAAAAGATATGCACAGTTCATCTGGAGTGGCTATCTCTGATAGACTAACTAAAATAAAAATTGCAAAAAATGTATGAAATACACCCTGATGCTTTATTCATTTGTTATTCCCAAAAAGTACATTCAGGTGATGAGGCTGTAACAAACTGTATTTTTCTTCCAAAAGTTATTAGAAATTAAGATATATGAGTCACTTAGAACAGAACTACCACTTCTGTACCCTTGTAGGCAGCACATCCAGGCTACTCTGCCCTGTATATAAACACCAACAGCACAAAGATACCCCATTTGGGCAGAGCCTGCAGTGAGGTACCTACACAGGCTCCAGGCACAGGAACTCACACGGGGAGCTGGATCCTGGATTTCACAAGACACTTTACCTGGTACAAGCATAATCTGCATTGCTGTATTCAGTCCTTCCTGCTCTCTTTCTATCCTTGCATCCCCCTCTTCTTCACACCAGGAAGGAATTACTGGAGTAAGAGAAATGTTGCCTTCACTGCCTAGAAATTTCAACGTAGCATCTACCACTTTTCTAAGCTTCGTTTAAAAAAAACACCAAAAAACAACAAACCAAAAACCGAATTTTTGCATCTTCCAAAACAAAAATATTCTTAAGGTATGAAGAACTACAGTGAATCCACTGCATAAACTATTTTTCATGTGTTGTGTGTGCTAAGATCTGAAATTAGCATTAACAAAATGCTTTTACACTGCATTGACAAAGCTTGTCTGCTCAAGTTAAAAATCAATGATGTTGTTACTCCCCCTCCTTAGAGGCTTCTAGAAACAACTGAGATGCTTAGAGGCACAGCCACCTCAATTGCTATTTCATTAGCTTTCAACTTGTGAAACTCATTTTTTTTACCACTATTTAATTTATACCCTGTCGTACTTGCAACGTGACTATTGGGTTTTTGCTGGCCAGGGAACAAATCTATTTTTAAGAACATTGCAAGTAGTAGCAAAACCTGTTTGCTTCTCCAAATGTTAAAGCATACTTAGGGATAAACAGAAATGACAGTAGTATTTTGACATCTGGAGTTTTTTTTCCCCTTGGCCAACAATTCCAGTCTTTAAAAAAAGTTGGTATGATCCATTTCATTTACAGGATTAAAAACAAACCAACCAACCAAAAAACTGACAAATAAAAAACCCACCACAAAAAAACAGGTAGAATCCAACAACTATAAAATCCAAGTTACACAAATGGGTCAGCAGAATAACCCTGCTTCCTTATCTTTGTTTCTAAGATGGGTGATTTAAATTTTTATCTGAATTTGAACCTGTACTGTAAGAATTAAGATAATCACATTTTCCACAATTAAATCCTCCCATTTAACATGAGAACCTTACTACCCTAGGTGTATATAGACTACCCACTAAGCCTGAAAGTGCTTTATAGACAGTGTCCTACTTACTCCACTACTAGCAGAAGCACATCCCCAAGTTTAAGGCCCAGCAGCCACACAGCAAGCAGGGCACATAACACAGGCCTTCGCACACCTGCAAGAGACGGTTCCTATCAAAAGGTGCATCACCTGTACAGAGAGAGCCCCCTCCCCGGGGCCAACACCAAGGCCATGGGGAAGCAGGCCCGGGCCTCGGAAACCAGAACCGTGCGGAGAGCAGAAGGGGCTTTTCAGAGGAGTGAGGGGAACAAACAAACCTCCTGCGGACAGGGTGAAAAAAAAAAAAAAGGAGGAGGCGCCTCTGGGACAGCAGAACCGCTCCCCAGTCTCAGGCCAGGCAGGGAGACTGTTACCTGGGTCCGGCGGCCCTACCGGCCCGAGAGGCGCTGACAACACTCGCAGAGGCAGAACTCCGCGGCGGCCCGACATCGGCGGCACCCCGGGAAGCTGCCGCGTTAGCTGCCGGCGCCCTGCCCCGGCCGTACTTCCCCAGGACTCTGCCGCGGCTCGTCGCCATAACCCACTCCACCCTGGAGTAGGTGGCGGAAAGGGACGCTGTCATTTCCTAGGTAACTCGGCGGGGCGGGGCGGGGCTCGCCCAGCCCTGGAGCGTTGGTTCGCACCCGCAGCGGCAACCGCCCCCGCCCCTCTATGTCTCCGTTACTGCCCGAGGGAAACGCAACCTGCAGAAACTCGAGTCCCTTCCAACGAAGACATTTATTTTGAGCTGGGGAGAAGGGGCACTGCCCGCCCTCAGAGCTGCCAGCGTGCGCTGGAGACGGTATCGAACGCACCAGGGGGGCGGACGCCTGCGGGGCTGGATTGGCTGCCGCCGGCCCCCAGGAGGATGAGCGCCCTGCCCTAGGGAACACGGAAAGCGCTAATACACCGGGAACCACGGTGAATCCCGACGTGAGACCTGGTTAGGACCTCCGACAAGTATCCCCGGCCCCACAGCGATCTGGACGCGGTCCCCGAGAAGCCGGAGCAAGGTCTCCGTTCGAGGAATCGTCAACTGCATCGCTTTTACGCACCAAGGCGTGCAAGATCAAGAACCAGTGTATATACATATTAAAAATCACCCCAACCAAACAAAACAAAAGGAACCAAACAAAACACAACAAACAAACAAACCAGAAAAAAAAGCAACACACAAAAAAAAACACCTAAAAAGGACGACCGGGGTCGCAAGCGCCCGGCGCCTCGGACAATGCCACCCCGGTTTAGCGGGGTCTCCGCCCCGTGAGGGCGGGTTGGGGCGCTCGGCATGGCGGTCACTGTAGTGATCTCGCTGGAACCGCTCGTAGTGGCGGGCACAAGAGGGAGCCCGTCCAAACTACCGCTCCCAGGGCCCGCTGCCGCTCTCTTCCCTCTCCGCCCCCAAGATTTCCGCCGGGGCGATGGCGAGCTGCCGCGGTTGAAGGGTAGTGGGGGTCCTGACCTGAAGACCCGGTCGTAGAGCTGTGCCCAGAGCGGGAGCCTGCCCCGACTCATCATCCTCAGGCGGACAGTGGCGAGTGGCGGAAAGTTTCTGTGCAGCTCGGCTGCCCCCGGCGCGCCCGGTGAGGGCGGCGGGGAGCCGTGCCCGGCATGCTGCGGGCGGGGCGGGCCTGCCTCGGGCGATGGCCGCTCGCTACCCCCGGCCGGGAACTGCTGGGGACGGGGTCGGGGTCGGGGTCCTGCTTAAGGTGGTGGCCCCAGTACCTCCGCAGGGAGCTTGCCCCGCTGCTGCGGGCCACCCGGCAGAGCATCGGGACGCAAGCCGGAGGTCTGAGAGCTGAAAAACCGGGCGGTGGTAGCAAAGACGTGTCCGTCCAAAGGGCTCGGAAAGAAGAAGGGCTGACGGCCGCTCAGAAAGGTGAGGAGGGCTGAGTCACTTGTGAGGAGGAATAATAACGTGCACTGCTTTAAGAGGCTAGCACGGAGAAACTTACTACTGCAGCTGGGGGTTTATAGCTACGATACTCATTATTATATTAAAATATACATACAGTTCTGAGACCAACAAGCCTGTTTGTTTCTGTATCGTGTTGTTTGCAGCAGCTGCTACGTTTCACTGTATGTATTTTGTAAGCAGCGTAGAAATTATGTGGCTTCTTCCAAACAGTTTGTTGATTTCGTGTTTAAAGTCACATCAGGGTTAAGATGTGGTAGCCTCTCGTTTTCCTTTTCAAAAGGAAAACCTATGGCACACAGCGCTGATACCATTAAAACAAGTTTACCTCGGGCAGAATTGTCAAAGCTCTACACTTGATACTAGTTACTTTACAGGCTGGCTGACTGCCACTTTGGTGATCTTAGCTTCAGTAAAAAGTGATTGCTACTTAGTCTCAGAAATTCTGAGAAGGTTTATGAAAAACACCCTTAACTACTTAGAAGACCTAAGAAAAAAAATTAAAACTAAAGTAACTGAAGTAACTAAAGTTCCCTGGTAACGTTCACTGAAAGGCACATCTTCACACTTAAATAGATCAATAGTTTGTTTCTAAGTTCTCATAGAATCATAGAATCTTCTGGTTGAAAGAGACCTTTAAGATCATTAAGTCCAACTGTTTGCCCTGCACTGCCAGGGTCCCTAAACCATGTCCCTCAGTACCACATCCACACAGTTTTTAAACACTTCCAGGGATGGGCACTCCACCACCTCCCTGGGCAGCCCATTCCAATGCCTAACTACCCACTCTGTAAAGAAATTTTTCGCAACTTGAAGCCATTCCCCCTCGTCCTGTCATTTTTAACTTGGGAGAAGAGGTCGACCCCCACCTCCCTATAACCTCCCTTCAGGTAGTTGTAGAGAGCCATAAGGTCCCCCCTGAGCCTCCTCCAGACTAAACAATCCCAGCTCCCTCAGCCTTTCCTCATAGGAGAAATTCTCCAGACCCTTCACCAGCTTCGTTGCCCTTCTCTGAACCCGTTCCAGTACCTCAACATCCTTCTTGTAGTGAGGGGCCCAAAACTGGACACAGTACTCAAGCTGTGGCCTCACCAGTGCCGAGTACAGAGGTACAATCACCTCCCTGCTCCTGCTGGCCACACTGTTCTTGATACATGCCAGGATGGTGTTGGCCTTCTTGGCTGCTTGGGCACACTGCTGGCTCATATTCAGTTGGCTGAACCAGCACCCCCAAGTCCTTCTCCGAAGTGCAGCTTTCCAGCCACTTCTTCCCAAGTCTGTAACACTGCAGGGGGTAGTTATGACCCAAATGCAGGACCCTGCACTTGGCCTTGTTGAACCTCATGCAGTTGGCTTCAGCCCATCGCTCCAGCCTGGCCAGATCCCTCTGCAGAGCCTCCCAACCCTCAGGCAGATCAACACACCAACCCAACTTAGTGTCATCTGAGAACTTGCTACGGATGCACTCCATCCCCTCATCCAGATCATTGATAAAGATATTGAAGTGTACTTTCTCAAAACTTGTTACAAAGAATCCCATATGACTTTTTTCTTCTTTTTTTTTTTTTTTTAATGTATACACTTTTATTAGTACATTACATCAGAACTAACAGATAAAAGCTAATCAGATAAACTGCAGTTAATTATCTCAATAAATAAAAATTTACATTTTGGTCTGATATCCCTCCACTTTATTGTTCATTTGATTGATAACTCATAAAGTTACTTATTTTCAGTCAGTGTGTGTAATTTATAAGCTTTATTTTTACTTCTCTCTTTCTTTGCTTAAGAATTTCAATGATTGTGGGTTTATATGGCAGCTTGAACACTGCAGTTCTAAAACCTCATTAGTTCTTAAAAAAATAACTCTAGCTCTTGGGTACATGAAAAGTAGCAATAAGTGCTATTCTGGGTCTTGAAAGCATATAGTAGAAAACCAGAAAATAATTAGGCTTAATATACAGAGATATAAACATGCCCTGTATAAGAGAAGTTCCATGGTCTCTTTAGTAATGAGGCGCTATGGAAGCTGTTACTGGATTTGTTTTCTTTGGCCAAAATGTTATTTGAGCTGCAGACTAATAGAAGAGTGTTTATATAAGAAAGCTATGCAGGTCTTACCACATGAGATTGTAACTCCTGTGTTGTTTTCTATTTCAGTGAAAGAAGCTGGAAGAGACTTTACCTACTTAATTGTGGTGCTTGTTGGAATTGGTGTAACAGGTTATATTTTAAAATTATACTGTTTATTAGAAGACATTTTTCATTAATTCCATTAATTCATTAACTGATTAGTTTACATTCCATTTGCTGTTGTTTCTGTTACAGGTGGTTTGTTCTATGTGATTTTTAAAGAGCTATTCTCTTCTTCTAGTCCAAGTAAGATCTATGGTGATGCCTTGGAGAAATGCAGATCTCACCCTGAGGTTAGTTTTTGAACCTTTGTCATAGCATCATAGAATCCTTAGAATAGTTGCTTCTGGAAAAGACCCTCAAGATCATCAAGTCCAACCTTATTTCTAGCCCTATCAAAAATCACTAAACCATGTCACCATCACAAACCACTAAACAAACATCTACCCAGCCCTTTAAATACTTCCAGGAATGGTGACTCCACCACCTCCCTAGGCAGGTCATTCCAATGCCTGACAACCCTTTCAATAAAGAAATTCTTCTTGATATCCAGCCTGAACCCCCCAGGCCATTTCCTCTTGTTCTATTGCTTGTCACAGGGGAGAAGAGACCAGCTTCCCCCTCTCTACAGCTTTGCTTCAGGAAGTTGTAGAGAGCAGTAAGGTCTCCCTTCGGCCTTCTCAAGGCTATACAGCCCCAGATTCTTCTGTTTCTCAGTAATTACTGTTTGTCTTTGAGTCAAAAGTTTGCCCAAGGAATCTCACAGGCAAAGCTTTGGGAAGACCCAGATCATGTTTAGCAGCAAACACCAGCAGATCTGCCTGTCCTTTTAGCTGGACAGAGGTGGGTCAGCTCCAAATTGGAGCCTCTGTTAGGAAAAGTGAGTGCAAGCACTGAACCGTGCCTTAAAGCCTAATTAAGTGAGTGATCACAGCACAACTGATGTAAATACAGTGTCTTCCCCTTAAGAGCATGTGCTTGTGTCACTAGACAGAAAGTCTTATACCAAAGTGCCAACTAAATGTGGTATTTAAGGAGTTCTGGGGATCAGAGAGACAACTGGTCCCACTCTGGGTTTTGTAGATCCAGCCTGCTGCCTTTCCTCAGCACAGTTATTCTGTTGTGACACCTTAATAAGGCATTACCATTCTCTGAAGCTCTGCATTAGTACCCAGGAACCTAAACTCTTCATTTGAAACACAGCATTCCTGTGGCTAACAGGAAAAGAGGCAGAGAACAGTCATGTGACCCACAGTCACATAAGATAGCTAGATGTGAACAAAAAACAATCTCAAACTAGATTCTAAAAACCACTACTTCAGGCAAAACAAGAAATGCATGGAATAGCTGTTGAGCAAGGTTGCCATAGATGCCACTGAGGATAACTTGGAAATGAAGTGACAAGCTGTCACCAGAATAAAAATGAAAACTGATTTGGAATAAGTTGATAGAATTAAAATTCTCCAGTACTTATACAGTAAAAACCACACTCCCTTTCTAAACAACTTTAAGTTTTAAAACTAGGTTAATTTGGTCTCACATTATAGATCTGAAGAAAACAAAAGTAATTCAGTAGTGATGTTTTTTAGATAATGTGAAAGGGAGTGCATTTGCATTTTAAATTTTGAAATATTCTTTTTTTTTTTATTTTTATATACCATGTCAGTCAATTATAAAGTACACAGAAGAGAGAATAAAATGTCATTTTCTCAGAGGACAGTATAAATGGAAGATATAGTAGGATTTATTTTAGTATTTAATATGTGACTGTACAGAAAAGCACTGAATTAGAGGTATTTTCCTTACACGTCTCTTCCATAAACTTATTTACTCTAGACACATCAGAGTCACAAAATGCATTTTGTTGTAATAAAATGTATTCACAGCAGGGACATGAGCTGATACTGGAATATCTCTTTGATACCTTCTGACAACTCAAACCTCTTTTCTCTTGCAGATAATTGGTGTTTTTGGTGAATCTATTAAAGGTTATGGGGAGGCAACAAGAAGAGGAAGACGACAGCTTGTCAGGTGCCCTTTGGTGCTTGCCCCATACAGACACTATAGTTTTTGCACAGCAAAGGCATTTTGGGTCACATCACAGCAAGTTAGGTCTAGGTTAATGAACTGTGTGTCATGTACCTTTTTATTTTAGAGTGAAAATGAAAGCAGGTTTTTTTTTCAGTACCTCTTATGTGGCACACATCATGAAATGCAGTGCACGTACCATATGAAGTGCCAGTTCTGAGCACCTCAGTACAAACAACAGTCAGCACAGGAAACAAAGAGCTGGCCTCCAAAAAATAGGACAAGTCTGAAGAGAGTAGTACAGAAGCCTAGACCTGCATCTGGAGAGCAGAGATCTGACTGAAGTTTACAGTCTGAAACCCTCAAACAGAATGAAATTGTTCTTTGAAAAATTGTTTGAAAGTTTTTCTCCTTTTGAAGCAGTATTTTTTTACCAGGCCAGAAACTACAGGTGATACTAACTTCCATACTTTCAAGACTTCAGCTTGCTCTGTTTGTTTAAAGCTAGGCTGGGTCTGACTGTACAGGCTGTGGTCACTGCAGTGTCTATATTGTCCAGGGCTGGTACACAGCACTGATTGTACATTTCTTATATTGCTCTGCTCTGTGGTAGTTGAGGCCATCAAGACAGAAATCTTACCTAAACCTTTCATGAGTGTCTCTATTATTTTGAGTAAAAACGACTAATTCTTAACAAAATGTAAATCCTTTAATCACTGTAACCTAGTAAGGGCTTTGTCTTTATTGAGCTCTTTGACTTGAATTTATTCAAGGTTTCATACAGGATGGGATGCATAAGCCCAGATACACAACAAAAGCAATGAAACTGAGAAAATTGTTTTGGAGGAAGGTGATTTTTACTGGTGGAAGTTTATCTTTTCACCAGACTGTGAAAAAGTGTTTAAAGGGGAGCTGCTAAATGGAAAGGATATGCACAATTATTTTAAGCATCTGCAAAACTATGTAAATATACCATCAGCTTTCCTAGCATTTCCCTCATCTTGAAAGTCTAGCATTTAAAATAAATTTCTTATCTGAAGACTTTTTAAGATTGTAGAGTTTGTCTGCAGTATAAGGATGACCTTAAATGTCTCAAAAATGTACAGGTATTTTATTATGTATGAACACCTTGAATGTGAATTTACTGCAGTAAGGCTCTTCATTTATCTTTGTTCTCTGTAACCCATCACATCACCTTAAATTGTATTGGAAATTTAATTCACAGTGTGTATCTGGGCATGACTGATGGAAATAAGAGTTTGGTGGTATGCAACAGGTAGTAATTTCAGTAGAAAAGTTAAACTGGCACCAGAACTCTAGTTTGACCTGTAGTCAAGTGGTTGCCTTGAAAGTGATGTGACCTTTCTATTTATCTAATACATGAGCATAACCTGTCTCCTGCCTAAATAATCAGCATTTAGGTTGGAGAGCTGATACCAGTGCCAAAGTTACACAACTTCAGTAGAGCAAAACTATTGACAAAATAAGTGAAGCATGTAGTAAATGGACTGCTTTAATGTGATTTAACCAACCTGATAACTAAGTTGACAAATTCTTTGCATGTTTTGGCTTGGTAACTTACTTTAAGTGCCTAAAAAAAAAAATAATCCTGGCAGTGTTGGTGATGTGGCTGTTCCTTTCTAGATGTCAGGCTCTGAATCTGGGGGTTCTTTAGAATAAATAGTAGGAAATTCCAGAATCTTCAGCTATTGGATTGCTGTTAACTTTTGAGGGGAGAACTGGGGTGAGGATGTTTAAGCACTCATCCTCAACTGCTAATTCTTCTAACTCCAGTAGTCATTATTTGCTCACAGTAAAGCTTGGAAAGAGTTCTGGAGAAGGAACCTGTGGTAGCATAAGGACTGTATGGGAATATACTGGCTCACAAAGCTCTTCTGCATTAGAAGTTTAAATTGGACTTTTAACTAGCATGTAATGCGTGTCCTTGCTCGGTGGGCCGGGTTTTTGTTCTGCTGTTTTTAGTCACATTGAATACATAAGGGATGGACTGAAATACATGCGGTTGAGGTTCTATATTGAGGGCACTGAAACCGGCAAGCGGGGAACAGTCCATGTGGAAGTCAAAGAGGTAGGTACCATTGCTTGATAAGAGCAGATGAGCTTCTTCTTGAATTTAAACTACCAAAGACAAAATAAACAGCCTGAAAATTATTTCATTGCAGAATCCTGAGAAAGGAAGATTTGAGGTCCGTTATGTATTTGTGGATGTTGAAACCTATCCTAGAAGAACCATTGTCATAGAAGACAACAGACAGCCAATGATCGAAGTTGCTGCCTCATCTCAATGAGTGTTGGATGATAGCCAGACTACACATGAATTTGTTGGTGTTCTTGATTGTATCTTGCAATTTGGGGTTGTGTCACTGGAAGCAGCCTCTCAGGGTCTCCATTAAGGTCTTTCATAACAACAGATACAGAGTATGAAATAAAGCCAATGAAACATAGTAAATCCATCACTTATGGCAAATACTTCTGACATAGGAAAATAATGTCTCATAATAGTTTAATGCTGGATGATACTTCTACATGCCCCAACACTGAATCTTCCAAGATGTTAGGTTTGGATGGGGAGTTATTCGTCTTCCTGTTCTTGGATTTTCCACTAACACTGCAATAAAGTTGGTTTTTAAGTGTAGATGAGCTCACTGTTTTCATTCTGGATGCCTTTGTAGATAAGAAGGTAAAATAATATGCGTTAGTGATACAAAAGGGCTATAGTACAAAAACATAGAAGAACAGGAACTGTGAAGGCACACACCCATGGGAAATTACTGAAGATAGAAGACACCAGTAATGAAAAGATAGAAGATACCAGTAATAAAGTATTCAAATAAATTTACAGCACCCAAAAGCAATACTGTGCGCCTTCCAATGTTTGCCATGCTACTGTGCAGTGTTTACCTGCTCAGCACTGCCTGCAGTATATCCATTAACTCAATCTGTCTGGGAATTAGATTAATGCAGGTTTACCCAAACTCAGAAACTTCCCTGGGTTTTTTCCTTTGTGCAGCATGGCAGGTAGCAGGCATAGCCCTGTGTGTTGGTCATCAGGCATGCCAATCTGTCAACCAAAAAATTTCAGTAACATCTCTTATGCATACATCTCTTTCCAATTCTTAGTATTACACTTGTCAAAACTTTTGTTTCAGAAGAAGTTTTCAAACCAAAGTTATTGATCTATAACCCAGAAAAAAAAAGGTCCTCATTGTTTCATCAGACTGTGCTGCAGTACTGACTGGTAGCATTACATACCATAGTTACCTGCCTCTGCTTGTGTTCAGTTGCTCTAAGCATGTGTCATTCCAGGGCAGTCATTAAAAATCATCTCTGCCAGAGTTTTGTCATGAGAGCAAAATGGAGCATGTTTATCAGAGCACATCAGAAATAGTGCAAACTGTTAAGTTTGTAAGCTAATATTAACATGACAAGCCTTAACCTCACACTGTACCATGATAAAGTTGTAATTGTTCTTCACCTTTTACAAAGCAAGACTATATAAAAACACACAGTATAAACTAGAATACAGTACTGTTTTTGCTCTTCCTTTATAAGTTTCTGCCATATCAAGCTGCCTGAAAGTCATTGTAAACCTCCCATGTCAAAAACTGGGAGGTTTGTTTTTTTCCTGTAACTTTGTGTCCCAGTTTGGGGATTCTTTTTAATCCAGCTGTGCCTTGTTTTTAGCTACTGCCGAAGAAAGGAAGCTGTATTTAACATTTTATTATAGTAAATGGTATAGGTACAGCAAAGTAGACAGCCATTAGGTTTACTTTTATGTTGTTTTAGAACCTTGTTTGCACTGAAGAATGAAACCATCAGGCCTAGAAACATTCTCGTAAGGAAAAGATGATGACTTCTCCTAACAATGATTTTTCCAACAAGGCAGGTATGTGAAATTCTATGTCAGGTTTGTGGTAAAACAGCAAGAATTGGCCAATGGGGTTAATGTGTATGTTTGGCTTCCTTCAGCTCAAGAAGACAGACTAAGAATTTGATTATTTGCAACTAGATTTATTTACAGGTTTTTCCAGTAGCAAGGTCTGGAAATATATACATGGAAATATAATGTATTTCAAGGGTTGTGTGAAAGAACTATGTATTTGGAAATCAGATCTGTGGTTGTTTGATCCCTTGGACACATCAGAAGCTTTTAAGTTGTCTGTAAATCTGTCAGTACCATAGTTCTTGCAATAAATGTCCCTGTCATATTTTGGCATTTTGTCAGGCCTCACAATCATGGTCCCTAGCTGGTAAAAGTGCTACAATTACAGGTGTCAGAAGAAATCTTAGCAAAGTGAACATAACGATTCTGTCTGCCCCTTTGCCAACCAGTCCAGACCCGTATGAGATAGATGGAGACAGACCAAAACTGGCAATAAGGAAGAGACATGAGTATAATTTAAAAGACACAGATGGATGTGGGGTTGTCCACATTTCAGCAGATCCTCACAATTTCTCCATGATGCCATGGATGCCTAAAAGCACAGCTCAAACCTCTGATTTACACATTGCATTTTAAGAAAGTGGAGAATCCAGAGAAACAAGTCAGGGGATTACTTTCAAACCTATTTTTGTAAGCTAGCCCCAGTATGATAGGGTTATAAATAAAATGTTTCTCATCCTGTACTTAACATGGACTGAGCTGTTGTCATTTTCACAACTTGTCTTTCTCCTGTGGAGTTGCAAGAAAGCAGGTGGATGAGCACACTTGCACAAAGCAGCAGGATACAGAGCCATAGTAGCACCATCCATATATTTCATAACAAAAAACCCCAACATCTTGCCGGCTGCAAAGAAGCTGCAGTGGAGGAGTGTATCATATATAAATCATCTTTGTCTATCATCCTGCTTTGTAAATAACAGAGTACTGGAGAGGAGGGATGATGTTTGCTTTTAAAAAGTGGAAAATTGACATTATAAATGTAAAATTACAGTTATCTCTGGGAACTGCTGATAGTTCTTCCCTGACTAAAGCTTAACCTGATTTTATTTTGTGGGACTCCAAGGAACATAGCAAGTCAGTCAGTCTTCCCCCTGGTGGGAAGGGGAACAGGGCCCTTTCAGAGTGCCCTCAGTTAGCCTCTTTACTGAAGTTGCATTACACCCTGTTATGATTAGGTCTAAAAGTTATCCACAGGCTAGGGGAGCTGTAATGCTTGCAGCCCTACATCTGACAATCTCCTCTCTTCTTGACCACCTCCCTCACTATCATCACCCCTCCAGAAAAAAGGGAGAAAGATGTCAGTATGTATCATTAGCTTCTCATCTATGGATACTTGGGTTGTTCATCTGGATGAATTGTGTAACACAGGCGCTGTTTTTACCACTCTGTCTAGTTACTATCCTGTTGGCAGAAGGCCACATCAGTGGAGGGGACTTCTAGCTCTAGAAATGCTCTCCTGTAATTTTGGGAGAATATTTGGTATTTTCCGTAAAGCTGCCTTTTCTGTGGAATACCTATAGTGGCCAGAAGCAGTGTGCTCCATCACTATTCTTTGTTCTCAAACTCAGATACAAAATGCTTTCTAAAGGCAACAGTAAGAGTTTTCAGTTTGGAAAGCCTGTTTGCCTCCCAGTTCAGCATCAAACTATTGCATTTCATTTTAAATATCCACATTAAAAAATAATATCAGTTATGGAAAAAACATAGTAAGTAAGCTTACAATTATCTGCATAGAGATATCAGAGCACATCAAAAAGAAAGTCTCAGATATTAAACCAATAGAAAACTTCAGTTTTATCTGGCAAGAACAAATATTTACCTGTTATGTAGAAGTTGTATATACTTGTATTCAGGTTTTTGCCTGCAATGATGGTTTGGGGAGAGCAACCACATCCCTGTCCCTCTAGGTGAGGGTGGGATGCCCTCACCTTCTCCAGCCCAGAATCATACAGCAGCAGGTTATCCACCCTTGGCCAGCACCCAGACTCCTTCCTGGCTGCTCCCCCACAGCAGGATGGGCGGTGAAAACAGGGAACAGCAAGAACAAGAAATCTTGCCTTTTACTGCTGCTGTTTCCCATGTTGCCCAACAGCAGGGTGTGCAACATGCTGCAGTGGTGGAGCCCAGGGGGGCTGGTGGCAGGGGCATCTCTACTTCCAGATCACGTACAAGTGTCTGCTTCCACATCTTAAAACCTCACAGTACTGTGAGGAAACCTTTCCAGGATAATCATGTTTATCCAACTCCATTTAATTACAAATGCCCTTTATGTGAATCACAATTATGTTCTCTAGCATGATTTGCCTTCTTGTATTACTCCCCACAATAAACTCTATTAACCTTCATTTATCCAAGCACGTTTTCACGTTTTATAGTGACGGGGTTGTTTTGCAATTCCAACCCTAATTCTTTTTTTCCACTAAAAACATCACAACCTCAGTCATAACAATGTCTTATTATAGTTGGTTTATACACACAATAAATTGTGTGTAATCGTGGCTCTACTCCCTGAGATCTGATTTGCTCCTTTAGCACTACAACACCCTTAGAGGAGCTGGGAGCAAATTGGTGTTTTGTATACTGTCTGGGCCGATGCACTACCCTGTCTCATAACACAAAGCTAAATCCCAATGGCAGAGCATAGATTTGTAGAATGCCACTAGTTGCTTTTTGGTGTGATAACTGCTGAGGTCCAGATGCTCTCTCCTCCTCTATGTGGCTGCAACACCACCATATTCTAGCATATGACAGTGGTAAGGATAAAAGGGGTGGAAAAAAAGTAGCTGAGACATCTCACAATTTAAAACAGAATTCAGCTTTCTATCAACTCCCTTGAGCATAAAAACCCCATAATAAGCCATAACTATTTTTCCCTGAAAACATTCATGCAAGTTGTCCTATGTTACTAATTTTTCATATTCTTCCCACTTCCTTTCCTTGAATTTCTCTTTTAACACTTTTTTTAGGGGGGGGAGGTCCTGACAGCCTTTACATATATATCTCTTTTCTGTACAAATATTATGCCTAAGTTCCTTGTCTGCATTTCTCTTCCTATATTTAATTTAGCAGAATGAAAGCTGAGGGAGAAATATTACACCTTCAGTTTCCAAGGTTTCTAGAGCTAGTGGCTTATCTCCTGTGGCTTTCTCCAGCTTCTCCATCATGCTGACTGACTTGAAAGGTGATATGAAGTCAATATCTACAGCCCATAATTCAGCGTGGTCTCGATGATAAGTAATCTTATAGCTGCCACATATTTTACCATATGTTAAAGTAAATAAACTATTTCAGGGAAATAATTTTAATTTTACTGAGTGTCTGATTTCTCTGTGAAATTGTGTCTGTATAACATTCAGAGTATTGCTTTTGAAATCTGGAGGTATGATTGTGTCAGCACCCTGTGTGATACATTATGATTGATAACCAAAGTAAAAGTTGAGGAATTCATTCCTGCTCCATTGAAAACTGAACAATTAATCCCCAAACAATGAATAATGTAATGCAAAACACTCTGCCACATTCTGCACCTATTTGCATTTTAGTGTGGCATATGCTACTACATAAATACCTATATATTTATATGCATAGAATATAAATGTATAGTGTAGAATATATATTATATAATGTACATTATGTATGTATTATAGAAATACCTACATATATATATCTTTGTATATATGTTCTTGACCTCGTCTTGATAAGCTTTTCACATAACACCAAAATAAAGCAGCTTCTAAGGCCATTCAAAAACAGACACCTACGATTACTGACCAAGACATACCAGAGAGCAGGTCTCTAGTGATATTCCTGGGATCCCAGTGATCTGTGTAAGCCACCCATGTAGAACTCACAAATGGTGGGTCAGACTGACCCTTAATTTTTTAATTGCTGTCCAGCACTCCCCTGGTAACGACATTCTAATTCAGTTTGGAAGCCCCAGAGAAGTTCCCTGTCTCTAATTCAAGGGTCATTCAGCTGTTTCCTGGGAATAAGAGGTGGTTTGCTGGAGACCAGCTGCAGGCTGGTCTTTCAGACCACTGCCCACCACACTCATTCCTCAGGCCATGCTTTCTGCAGTGAATCCATGCATATCTTACTGGGATTTTAAAGACAAGAAATAACAAGTTATTTTTGGAACTGTCCATACATCACAGCCACAATGTACAGGATTACATGAGAAGGACACTGTCACACTGAAATAATTCATTTGGTAGACATAAGGACTTGTCAGTAATGATACAGATATTTTCTGCATCACATAAACCAGTAATGAGCACAGGTCTGAGACTCAGAAAATACTGATTCTAATATAAATTCTGTTACTCATCCCTTCAGTGTGCCTGGAGTGAGTATTTTGATCTTTCTCTCTGCACTAAAAGTCGCCTGTCCTAAATATGTGTTGGGAGAATCAGATAAAAAACTGAAGTTCCGGAAAGCTGGAGCAGGTAGGCAGGAGCCCTCAGAACAAAATGAGTCTGAGAAACTCAGAGGGACAGGTTTTCAGAAACTCTTGAGCACATTTCTTAAACATACTTCAAGTTAGGTACTCAAAAGCATTTTTTTCCAGGAAGATATAATCATTATTGTGAAGAATATATCATGACATAAAAAAAAAAAAAAAATGGTATCAACCTTTCTCTTAGGTCATACCTCAAGAAATCTATGGTTATACAGGAAGGTCCATAGGAAACTGGTAAAATTAGCACTGACAATGAAGGGACAAAGTGTCCAGTAACCCAGTCCTGGTATTCCTGGACTTCATAAGTCCCTGTGCTGCAATTCATTTCTGGTTTTAGTGAAAAGCAATTTGGACTTGAAATAGAACAAGACATGAAGCAGAAGCTCACTTTTAAACTCAGGTTAAAAAACACAGCAAAACACAGAGTTTTATGCATAACAGAACAAATCAATCACTCAAGGACAGTGTGAAATCTTTATGCATATATAAAATACATTGCCCAAGCTGGTTGCAGCTTTCTTCTGATGCAACCAGGAGACACAGCACCATGTGCCATGAGTGGGAGCACACGTGTCACTCCATGATAGAATGGGCTCCATGACTAATAGCAATTTAAAAGTAATCAAACTGCACCTACTGTAAATTACAATGCTGTCATTTACAAAATGTGATCTGGAAGATCTGCCAAGTACTGCAGGGTTTTCTTTTTGCCTTTTTATAGTTTAGCCCCTCAGAAAGGTTTCTTTCATTAACACAGTGAGTCTGGCTGGGGAGGAGCAGGCGAGGCTGGAGCACAGATCCTCATCTACAGGCACAGAGACAGGGTGCAGAGCCTGTGAGCATAAGTCCCTTATGAGCACCTCTGCCCTTGGTCAGAGGGAGAAAAAGCTGGGCTGGAAACCAGATGAACACAGGTATATCTTACATTGCAAGTGGTTTAACAGGTGGACTGGTTGAGATTTTGCTCCCTTGGCTGACTTTTAGTGGATACTGTGAAATACATGCAAAGAGAAGTCTGCAGGTTTGGGTATCAGACTTGCATCTCATAGACCTTGATCTGCTGCTTCGGACTCATAAGGATGATGCAGATGAGGCTGAGGAATTGCTGCTGGCAGTCTGGGCACCCAAACTAACCAGCATATCAGAGCAAATGGTCAGGGAACAATCCACAAACTCAAGTGTGTTGGCAGGGAGCAATTTATTTGCAAAAGTGAGAAAATATATGGGACCAATAAAGCAATAATCTGCCCATCTGTAGTTCACAAGCAAAAAGGATGACAATAATTTATTAATATCTCTCCACTTTAAATAGCAGGTTCAGACACATCATACTTAGCTCTCCTTGAATGTGTGCTTAAAAGCTGGTGGAAGCAAGTGGGGATACTTAAAACTTCAAATATCATTGTTAGTCAATACCTGAAGGTTTTACATTATTTCATGTCTGTGCACATAAATTGAGCTATCTAGTTTTCATAATAGATTCTCACATCGCAGAAAACACAAAATTAAAAGCAGATCTTGGTTCTTCTCACATGACAAATGTAACAGATGCTGCAGAAAGGATTGAGCTTTCCTAACACTGAAATAGGAACTTTATTAGGAGACAATAAATAATATTACCCTAAGCCCTTTCCCTTTTCGACTTCCTACAACATTCTTACAATCTTTCTGGATCTGAAGAAACAGTAACTGCCACCAGTAAGCCCCTTATCTGCAGAGAACTCACACTGCTTCTCTGCAGCCATCATTTGTAGTTTGGCACCACCTTCCTGGACAGCCCAGAATGACAGCTTCGCACGGCCAGATGTCTGGCTCGAAGCCTCTGTACAAACCCAAAGGAAAAGGGAAGTACCAAGAAGGGAGGTTACTTCTCAATCTGTTTTAATTACCAGACTTCTTTACTAACGAGATAGAGTTTGTTATCCTCAGCAATTCTTAGCGCTCATCACCCCATAGAAATCCTATGGACCAGTGCTTCCAGTAGCATTACAGTTATGGCAGCACTGTCGGTGGCTATGGATTTGGGGCTGCCACGGTTTCAGAGCCCATCCCTTATGTTTTTAAGTCATGAAAATGGAAATTCCTGATGTAAACTATAGTTTATGCTTAATTAAACATATATTAAGAAGGAGCTTGTGCATGCCTGAACACTGTACATTTATTCAACACTCTAGGAAACAAATTTCAACCTATTTTCTATACTTTGTCATAAGTTAAGGAGTTTCAATGATTACTTGAAAAACAGAATTGACAGGGGTAGTTGGCTGCCTCATCATCCACAATATAAATACTTTCTACCATAATCCAAGGAGTTTGTAAGAAAAACAGTAAAGGCAACAGACATCAGGGTAACTGACCCGCATTAGTGTCAAAGAGAAGCCCATACCTCTGTGAAAATTCAAGCAAAGCAAGATTATTTTTTAAGGCATTCTTCCTGTCCCCCCTTCTATGTGTTCCCCAGCATGCCCTCGCTCACATGGGGCATGTCCAGGATCAGCTAACCAAGAATAAGCTTAATCACAAAATTACCTTATGGTCACCCTCTGCAAAACCCGCTATGCTGAGCTCCATATCTTGTGACACAGAAGCTGCACAACCCCCCATGACATGACCTGGTTTACCAAAGTCATATATATTGATATTAAAACCAAACAAACAACAAAACAAAACCCAAGAGATCTGTGTGCTTTTCACTTGGCTTGGTGCTTCCCATCAACACTCTATCAGACTCACAGGAAGTGTTCCCCAAGACGTGGTCACATAATTCTGGGTGACACATGGCCACCCTGCCTCTGTTATTCAGGACAGCCTGGTAGCTAAGCCTCTCACTGCCATCTTGGATGTTGAAGCTTCATCCCCTCTTAAACCTTTGCTTCCCTCTCTGGTTGTAAAATTATTCTTCACCTAGAGAACACTTTTAATATGGAGAAAAACTCTTGGAAATTTTGTGTCTTTGTTTATTTGCCTATGCCATTCCTCAAGCATAATCTGACTGTGCAAATAAAGCAACCTTACATTTTTGTCTGGGGGAAGAAAAGCATCATGATATTGCATATTAAGCAACCTTGCACTTTCCCTGCTAGATCTTCCCCCTTCTATCACTTACTCAATTTCTCAAAATCAGTGCCTCAGTGGCAACTGACAGTGGTTTTAGTTACAGCAGTGAGCTAAGGAATGGGCACATGATTACACCTGCTGACTCTGCTGGGCAACAGCACAGAAGAGATTATAAAAAAGAGGGGGGAGCTGTAGGTGTCAGCCCTTAAAAACCTTTCATGAACTGCACTTGTGTATCAGGTGTGGTTTCGGAGGCAACCTCAAGAAAATGCATGTGAATGAGTCTTTTAAAGTGGATTAGTTTAATTTCTTTACATTTTTGTATGGATAGTCTCATTCAGAATTAATACCCCTTAAGTGGCCCTACTTTCATTCCCTTAATTTCCAAGGACAAAATTTCCTCCCTTCAGGTATGGCCTTTCACTTTCTTCATCCCCCAACGTAGTGCAGAAGACCCAGCAGTGACTTGGACTGCACCCCAACCCTTGGCACTGACTCTAACCATGGGGTGCTGTCACTGCTGGGAGCAGCTATTGCCTGTGCAAACACGCTGCTGACTGCAGACAGTGCAGTTAGAAGAAGTGTGCTGAATAGTAAAATCACTGAACAGAATTAGTTCTGTTCTCACTCAAACAAGGACACCCAATTGATGTAGCTTATTAATATTTTCATAGTCATTGCTACTCAATAGAGGCAACTGCTTAAACAGATCTGTGCTTACACGGCGCAATATTTTCATAGTCATTGCTACTCAATAGAGGCAACTGCTTAAACAGATCTGTGCTTACACGGCGCATATTTTTGATGCAAAATTTGAATTTGTCTTAATTGCACATGAACTTTGCATAGAAGATGCATTATATCATAGAGTTCTTTCAACTGTCTGTGATAGTTGCATTTGGCAGAAATTGTTGATGTTCATGCAAACATGCCCAGTGTAAACAGATTAACTCCTACTTAGCAGGAAAACTTTTCTTAGATGTCTGTACTTCCTTTGGCTCTCCAGACCTTCTCAGATGCTGATCATCACATCTAAACTCCCTCTCGGACTCCTCAGCATCAGATCCAAACCAGCCACAGTGTATGACAGGTAGTTCAGTTGTGAAAGTCATGCCTCAAGCAACATGCCATTTTCTAGTCATAAGATTTATATCCCCAGTCCATTACATTGACTTTGTCAGGCTCTTTGACTTCTTTTGTAAAACATTAGCACTGTAGATGAGCCAGTCTGTATCTCAGAGGTGCTAATAATTGTTAGCAAGCCCTTTACAACTCCAGTCCATTAAAAGCCATAGTCCTGGAAAGTGCAGCCTGCTGAACGGGCAGAAAATTCTCCATCTTCCTCTCTAGCAACCACAGCATTTCTGGTGGTGGCAGAGGCCACAGCCTGGCTGTCCACACAAAGGAGAGAGCAGCACCTGGGGGACTTTTTTGAAAAAGCAGCCTGGAAAAGATTCTGTGGGTTACCTGTGAGAAAGCAAGTCCTGACTGAAGCAGAAAAGCAACATAAAAGCTACAGGCTCAGTCACTTCAATGTTTTTCTTTATGCAATCCATCTTCCTTCATGAGTGACTGGTAAGTCAGACAAATATTGTGGGCAGTAAGAGATTTTACCTCAAATGTACAGGCTTGGTGAAAACATTTGTTTACCAAGCAATTTTCTGTCTTTCAGGTAAGTGAACTTTGCAATTAGCTCGAGCATCGTATTTGCATGAAAATCATGCCATTAAGGATGCTCTCTTTGTCTTCCAGCTGCTGCACTTCAAATGTGATGGCATTGCTATGTTGTTAGAAAACTGAACAGAATGAGGGGCATACAGAGAGAACAGAAGGCACACAGTATTAACAATTATTTGATGAATACAAAGTGATAGTGTAAACTGTAAAAGCTAGAAAAGTCCTGCTTACAGTTGTTTAACAACTTGGAATTAAATTTTATACAATAAGCATCTGTTATCAGCTGAGTTTCCCCCCACACTCCTTCATGGAAAACTTCAGCCAAGTGAGCTTGCCCATTTATGGAGCCAAAGCTGAAATAAGTGTTCCAGTTCTTCTCTGCCTGATGTAAAATACCAAGACCTTCTTCTGGCAACTTCAGCAACCTCTGATATGAAGCAGGGAATTTGCTTTTGCCTGCAGACAGTTTCTGTGTCAGAAATGGGGCCTTTTAGCCCAATGAAAATTCAGGCAAACCTTGACAATACACCAAAAGGTGATTATTACCCTTCTCTGCTTCCTACAGACTAATGCCAATGCACTCTGCCTGTGGTTATCCCCCAGTAATCAGGACTGGGCAGCCTTTCCTGAGCTATGGTACTATTAAATGCCTTGGGGCACCACTGCCATGGCTACTGGGTCATATCCATGTGGATATTCCACTGTGCAGCAGGAAACCCCCCAGAGCCTCACAAACAGCCTTTCTCCTGGCAATCCATCCTTTCCTCTGGGATTTATGGCAAGCAATATGGAATAGCTTTCTTGGAAAACTTTTTCATCATATTTTCAAAAGTTAACATCTTCCTTATTTTTGACTGAAACTTTTCTGTGTGCTGACAAATCCTTGCATCCTTCACGCTGAGAAAGGAGAAGCCAGCTGAGGAGCTCTCTGCTGAATTGGAGTTGTGCAGCTGCAAAATCCATTCGGCAGATCCAATGCAGCTGCCATGGGGCAGAGCTTGGGTACCCAAGGAATGACTTCTGAATAAAGCAGAGCAGTGACATTCTGCTGAAGAGAAGAATATCAGTAACTGGAAAAAAACCAAAACCAACAAACAAACAAAAAAAACCAAACCCAAAACCCAAACCAAAACAAACTAAACAAGAAACGTATTTATAAACATATTGCAACATGGATTTGTTCTTTTCTATCCTCCTGTAAGTTGAGAGTAATGGCTGCTTTCCCTCTGTAACTGCAGCAGCTCCAGCAGACAAGCCTGGCTGGGGCCGGGACTGGCAAATCTGGTTTAAGTGGCAAATCCCACCTCACACTGGGGACAGGTGGCTCCTTCAGCCACCATTTCTCAGTCACACTCAGTTGTGTCCAGAAGCCCTTGGGCTTCTCTTGTCACCATTGGAACAGTGATAAGCAGAGACTGGAGAAGGGGTCTATAGCAATGGAAGAGAATGTTTTCCCCCAGAGGTTTAGCAACAGGTCTTATCAAATGTTTGAAAACCACCATGTACTGCTAGCAATTGAAAAATGTGAAAAAAAACAACAAATTGTTTTAGGTCATCTGTATGAAATATTGAAATCATACAAATTGCATTCAGCATGTATGCCAGGGAGTAGTCTGTCGGCAGGCAGCAGTGAGAACCCATGGGGATCCATCATCTCTTCCCTTGATGTACTTGGGTCAGGAGTGGATTTATTTCCACAGCCTAATGACTGAAACTCCTCAGTTTTAAGCTCGGCTCAGACTCATTAAATCCACTTTGATACCTTTGACAAGTCTCCTTTTTCACTTCAGAGTTCTCAATGTGGTAACTGGATTAATCGGTTTTTACGCAGAGCTTTGTGATGGAAAGTCTTGGTAAAAATGTCTTCTACGGATTTAGCACTGCTCAGGCTACAGATTCAAAAAATCACAGCACAAAGTTATTTAAGGCTCCTCATCCAGCAAAATACTTAAGAGCATGTTTAAAGCTAAGGATTTGGGTAAGAACACCACTAGTTTCAAGCCTAACTTTATTAACTTCTTATAGAAAATGAGCAGTATCCCCCGTTGGCCGTATGCCAGATTTCAGCAATGTTTTACTTAAAGGTGTAAGCAAATTACATTTTTGTCAGACATCTGTAAATCCTACTGAAAATGTATCTCAGTTATTTTGAATAAGTAATGTGCAAATGTGTTTTGGGAGATTTTAAATGTTTGGAGACAGATGCCTCTTCTACATCCCTGAAGAAAAATAGAGAATAAAAGTGTCTTTAGCTGTTTAGAACAGATGGTAGGGCAATAAAAGTGCTGAAGCAAGTGCTGGAAAATGGCATCCTTCAGAGAGGAGCTAGTAGCAGTGAGATGCACAAGCACAGATATTAGAGACAAGTTACCTGGGAGTAAAGAATCATAGAATGCCAGGTCGGAAGGGACCTCAAGGATCATCTGATCCAACCCTTCCTGGCAAAAGCACAGTCTAGACAAGCTGGCCCAGCACCCTGTACTGCAGAATCTTAGACGTGGCCAATGTTGGGGAATCCATCACTGCCCTGGGAATGAGACTGTTACCCTACATGCCATATGCTGTCATTCTTTATGACTTTTAGGTGCTCCTGAAGCCAGTCTCCAATTGAGTGATAAATAAAAAATACAGCTAATTGCTTTATTGGAAACAGGTCCAGTTGTATTCAGCATTTATCCCTCATGAGCAGCAGCAGCTAGATGCTGTATGTATTACTGATTTCTTCACTCACCAATATGGAAAACAGTGAACATTTCTCACTGTAAAGTCAGAATACCTAACCATACATTCTGAGAAACTGGTTTTCCTGCTTTTCTCAGTTTCTTACTCTGACTTGCCCTGTTACCACTTCCATGCAGAACTGGAAGGATCCAGGTTTCCCCGCCTGGGTAGTCAATGGCAATATTCAGCACCTGATGTACTCACATGAATTCTTTCAGTGACACCACTGTCTCACTCTCTGCTACTACCTGAACTTCTGTAGTCTATAATAAATTACTTTCAGGCTTCTGTAAATAATATTCTTAATAGTTATTAAAATTATTAATAATTACATTATTATTATTACAGCTATCTCTAGCACTCCAGAGCTTAGGGAAGGGCTGTGAAACACAAGACTTCTAAAGTTTTCTATAATCTAGCTGCTCCGGTAGACCAGTAATTCACTAGCCTATTTGAAAAAGTAAATTATTTCAGCATCCCTCATTATCTGCTATCATCAGACTTTGAAAGTCTCCATAGAATTCTTAGGTCCAGTCTCATCTATGCCAAAAACCAATGTGTTTCTGTAGATCTTTCTGTTTTACTTGGGTCTTTGATGTTTCTTTGAGTTCCTCATGATCCACATAAGAACTCTTTTTGTCTTCAGTTGTTTCACTGAAAACTCTGAGAAAGAAGATTCTCCATAAGGAATAAATGTTACATTTCAAAGGATATCTCCAGATTTTGCAAGCCTTGAATTTAAGACTTCAAACAAATATTATGCTTGTATGAAAATGGAATTTTATCAGCTACAGTTTTTATGAAGTGATTGTTTTGATTTGTAACAACCAAGCTGTGATCTTAACACCACCTACTCACAAAACATGAATCAAAATTCTAGAAAAAAAAAGAATTATTTTTATTTTCCTNTAACAAAATTCAAGGAGTAGACAAGAAAAATAAAGTTGAAAAAGTAGATTAGATACTGTAGGTATTTCCTTTTTGATATAAGAACTTTTGGTAGGCAACATGAGGATTATTTATAATTAAAAGTAGAATTTAATTGTTTAATCTGCATTGCCTTGGTTCCATTAAGAGTGCATAATCACATGTGTTGGCCGTTGAACATAAGTGAAGACAATTATGAGGCTGCACAGAGCAAAGAAAATCATCTTACAATTCTTAAAGAATCAGAGCAAAGCTGCACCTTTTTTATAGAAAACCGGAAAAAATCAAAGTCCATTTCTTCTCTAGAAATGGAAAAATCTCTTGCCTTTGATGGTTTCTTTAGAATTTATGACATGAAAAAGAAGGCTTGACGTTTACTGAGAACAGAAGGGTTCACACCAACCCAAGATCTTTGATCTGCTGATGCTCTTGTTTGGGGGGCATTCATCACCACATAGAAATCAGACCTGTGAATGATGTCCTTGCTTTGAAATTGATTTGTGGTTATCTAATGCTTCACACTACCTCGTGGCATTGCCATGGCAGGCATTTGATCCTGAACGAAAAATATATGAAAGGTGACTGGAAATGGAGTGTCCGTGTTTTCTTAACAAGACTGATGATCATTTTTTCTCTATCCATAACCTAACTTGTTCAGCTGATCTTTACAAAAAGCAGGATTTCATAGAATTTTTGCCTGCACAATACATCACTTTTAAAATAACCATTTACATACTAAAAAAAAAAAAAAAAGCAAACCAGCTTCAAAATAAGGCTGTAAGGCTGACGAGCTTACAGACTTTTCTAGATGACCAGCAGGCTTGCATAGACCATTGTAATTTTCTTTCCATGATGTATGTCAACAAATTATGACTCATACCAAATTCACACATCCCCTAAGAGAATAATATTAATGCTGGCTGAAGCCAAATAACTCAAAGTTTTTGTGTGTGAGCAGGAAACAGATTCAGCACAAATCTTCTGTTATAAGTGAGATTAACATAGAATGAAGGAGCTGTAGCAGACAAAGGAATGAGCTGTTTGGAGCTTTTAATTCCATTTCTGATAACTGAAGAAATGTCTTTCAAAGATCATGGGTAGTACCTTAGAGTCAGTATGTCGGTGGCAAAAGTCCTACAGTCTTAGCCCAACTACCTCTTCCTGGAAGGCTCTTCCCAGATAGGTAACTGCAGACTTGCCTGGAATTCATCCTGTCAAGTCAAGTTGCAGGCATTGATTTTGACTAACAGAGGAAGAAAGAATTTGAAATAGCTACATTGGCATAACTGCAAACATGCTAATTAAAGTGTGTTATATCCCACAGTGACCATCAAGACTGCACACATGAAAACGCAGTAAGAGAGGTAAAAGCTTTTAACCCTTCTCTGTCATCCTGCCTTTAAATTACTAGTCTACTAGTTAAAAAAACCCATAGTTTTTTTCTGGTGCAGATGCAAAAAAATTTAGTGTACCATGGCAAAATTCATGAGAAAGTGCACACTGTTTTATATGTGTACTGAATATACAACCTATGTAATATTTCTTAATGCAATTCTTAGTCAGTAAGGAGAAGATGTTAACATTATTAAATGAAATTGCAGCAGCTTTTAGCACTTGTACAGTCTCCCACTAGTTTCCCGAAATGCAGTCATCCATTTTTCATCCAGCCAGCCCCATTCTGTACACCTAAAAGGGGTTAAAAGAACACAAGGCACTTATATGCTGAAGGCATATGCTTCCAGAAGTACTGTGACAGCATGTAAAACCAAGGATACATCTCACTGCACCATGCAGAACTGGCAGATACCTGCCATAGATAAGACAGCTGCAGCAGCATTTGGCATTGTGCCATGACAGTGCTGATACATACTGTGCCTCAGGACATGTCACACCCTCAGTCCTGCATAAACACTTTGTACTGTATAGACAAAATCAAACTGGACTTCAGTTCAGGAGGACATCAGCACCCACAGAACCCATGCTCATCAGCTTTCCTCCACCTTTGCCCAAAAGCCTGTGCAGACCCTGTGTGGTACACGTCACTTTCTGATGGGGTTGGGACAGAAATAGAAGTGTTTCCTGGACTCACAGATGGCATACCCTGAATGTTTGTGACTCAGTCCTCAGGGCTACAACCCGTCCCAGTTTCACTGAAGACTTGCTGAACTCTGCTGTTCACACTGCCCTTGACCTTAGTGATCAGACCTCCATCTGCTGAACTCACCATTGTAGGTAAAGTACCTACAGGACACCAGGAAGTCAGTGCAAACAAAGTGTGTGAGAACAACCTGTGCGAAACCACCTAATGCATCTCTGCATTCATAGGATCCACAGCCCCACAGCAACATCTGGCAATACACATTAGGTTATCACACACTGCTTGGTGCCCCAGGGAAGGTAGCAGTGATGCCCTGTCCCCTCACTAATGTGTCTCTTCCCCTTTGCAGGCACCAGCCACAGCTCCTCTCATGTCTGATTAAGGTAATTAATTAATCAGTCTCTTCTGAGCAGCCACTCCCAGTGTGTATTTAGCTTCACAGTTTGCTAAGAATTTAAAATCCAAAGACCTTTTGCTGTACTTGCACAAGGGAGTGCTTGTTGCAGAAAGCCAGTGAACACACACTCAGCCGCTGTTCCAGCCTCAACTGTGTTCCAAAACTGCAAACTGTTTTTTTCACTTGGGTTTAAGAAAAAACACTCTCTCAAAATCACCATTAACTCTTATCACAGAACATCTTTGGCTGTGGAGGCCTACAAGATCATCTAGTCCAACCTTCAACCCAACACTGCAAGCTTGCCACTAAACCATGTCCATACTCCATTTAAATGCCCCCAGGGATGGTGACTCCACCACTGCCCTGGGCAGACTGTTCCAAAGTTTGGTATGCCTTTCAGTGAAGAAATGTTTCCCAATATCCAGCCTAAACCTCCCTGGCACAGCTTGCAGCCATTCCCTCTGGTCCTGTCACACATCACCAGGGAGAAGAGGCTGTCCCCCTCCTCACTCCAATCTCAAGTAGGTGTAGAGAGTGATAAGGTGTCCCCTCAGCCTCCTCATCTCCAGACTAAACAACCCCAGCTCCCTCAACCTCTCCTCACAGGACTTGTGCTCTAGGCTCTTCACCATTATTGATCAGCAGCTTATAGATGGGCCACCTGTGAGGCTGAACTGCTGCCATATCTACTGCTACCATACTGGATAGAAAGTTTGATGGCATTTTTCTGGGCTGTGTCCCTTGGAGGTGATGGGTTGCCCTGGTTCCCTCCCAGCTCCTACTGAGGTTCAGGATGGCATTCTGCTACCTGCAAATAATGGAAGATAATAAATTCCAAAGTAAAAGAATTGCTGGCCTGTTTTTGTATGTGATTGATTGGATAGTTTGGGGTTTAGAAACGTATTATTCCTTTGCATAGCTACTAGCACATTTCTTTTGCCACAAGGGCAACAGCCCAGTGGAGTCTGTCCCATTTCTCAGCTTATCAGGAAGGAGTTTAGAGGAGGAGGATTTTGGATCCTAAACATCAGTTGAATAAATTATAATTAAGTTCTTAGGGACATTTCATCCCAGTTGTGGTTTACACCCTTCCCCAAAATACATGTAGTGACACACCACTCACCTCTGGGAGCTGTTTATTTTAACAGTTCTGTACACCTCAACTTTTAGTACTCTGACACTTGTAAATATCCACTGAAATGCTTTAATCTCCTCATATTTATCTAAAGATTTTGCAGTTTGTTCTTGTTTCCCAACACAAGAGTTAGCCACACACCACGCAAAGCTGCTTTGGCATCTTGCTGATAAAAAGTCAATCAGTAAAGAACTTAGAAGATGATCTTTTAACTAATACAGATGCCAGGCAATCCGTATCCC
>VYZU01028623.1:60635-102728 GCA_013401355.1 Ceyx cyanopectus
GTAGAGAGTGATAAGGTGTCCCCTCAGCCTCCTCATCTCCAGACTAAACAACCCCAGCTCCCTCAACCTCTCCTCACAGGACTTGTGCTCTAGGCTCTTCACCATTATTGATCAGCAGCTTATAGATGGGCCACCTGTGAGGCTGAACTGCTGCCATATCTACTGCTACCATACTGGATAGAAAGTTTGATGGCATTTTTCTGGGCTGTGTCCCTTGGAGGTGATGGGTTGCCCTGGTTCCCTCCCAGCTCCTACTGAGGTTCAGGATGGCATTCTGCTACCTGCAAATAATGGAAGATAATAAATTCCAAAGTAAAAGAATTGCTGGCCTGTTTTTGTATGTGATTGATTGGATAGTTTGGGGTTTAGAAACGTATTATTCCTTTGCATAGCTACTAGCACATTTCTTTTGCCACAAGGGCAACAGCCCAGTGGAGTCTGTCCCATTTCTCAGCTTATCAGGAAGGAGTTTAGAGGAGGAGGATTTTGGATCCTAAACATCAGTTGAATAAATTATAATTAAGTTCTTAGGGACATTTCATCCCAGTTGTGGTTTACACCCTTCCCCAAAATACATGTAGTGACACACCACTCACCTCTGGGAGCTGTTTATTTTAACAGTTCTGTACACCTCAACTTTTAGTACTCTGACACTTGTAAATATCCACTGAAATGCTTTAATCTCCTCATATTTATCTAAAGATTTTGCAGTTTGTTCTTGTTTCCCAACACAAGAGTTAGCCACACACCACGCAAAGCTGCTTTGGCATCTTGCTGATAAAAAGTCAATCAGTAAAGAACTTAGAAGATGATCTGACTTTCCTGATTTAAGGAATGCCACTGTGTGCCTTATATTGAAATTACAGGAGAAAAATTATTGTCTTACAGCAAATGAAATAATACATACATAGAGATGCAAAATGAAAGAAAGATACCAACACAAAATACAAATTGTGGCTATAATTCAGCCCCCCCAAAATTATTTTATCAAAATCTACACAGAGAAAAACTCAGATATGTATATATTTTGATGAAGTTTATATATGTCTGAAGATGTAAGTTTATTTTGAACAGACAGGTTTTAAGCAACCGTGGGAATGAAGCTGGGTACCTACACTCTCTCAGATGCATTTTGAATCTGCAGAGTTTAAGGTCAAATGGTTCTTGCATAGTCAGCCCTGCAAAGCCTGCCAGGAGCTGTCAAATGAGGGCTTTTGCTTTTGCTTTTATTTTTTTTAATCTTCATTAATTAAGGTCTCACAGGAAAGAAGGTTCCCATGTCCCAGCAGCAGCAATTGTATCCTACTCATTAAGCTATTTAAACTATGTTGAAAACTGTGAAGTGTCTTGAGAGTTTTTGACTGGGTTCCTGATTGCAAGTAACAGCAATTCTGGTCCCGAGTGCACTTGAAGGTGAAAAATAATTTGTTGTGAGCTCTCAGCTTATCAGTCTTGCCTACATTAGAGTTTTTTTTACACACACAAAAAAAATTCCCCAGTTATTGCAAGTAAAGCTGAGAAGATACATACTTAATGTGCTGCTGAAAAGAAAAAAAAAAGGGGGGGAGGTAGCCTGAAGTTTTGTATGGTAATATATCCGGAATCAACATTTGAAGATGTGATCTCATCAGAGGAAATGAAAAAGATTTAATTACAGATGGGTCTTTGTACATCAGTGTTGTGATGCTAGCAATTCTAAATGACAGAAATAATTTATTTTAATTTCTAAAATATGCATAATTGACTTCACATGTAGCCTGGATGCGAATTTATTGACACAGAAGACACCATTTGTGTTGTCATCTGGAAAAGAAGAATTACTCTTTAAATATAATTTAAATCCTTAGAGAGACTAGTTTAAATATTTAATGATTTTCAGATATTGTGAAAGCGATGCCAATTATTCTACAGACTCTGCACCCTTCCAGCTTTGGGAGATGTTTATTGCAGTGTGTTACATGTTTGCATAAATAGCTTATGACCACTGAGACTGAAATTGAAAATTATCAGGATGGTGGGGTGTTTTCTAAATGTAATGACCACAATTCACAGGATGAGCTTACTGTCTGACAACTGTGATGTCCCTCTTTCTCCTGCCTCCCCCTACTGGGTTGGCAGAAAAGACTGCTTCCCAAAAACAACCAAAACAAAACATTAAAAAGCCTGTGGAAGCTCTTTAAATATTTGTTAGCTCTATATTTCTGCAGGTGCCAAGTATTCCATGGATAAACCAGCATTAAATAGTAAGAGAATAGTGTGTGGGGAGAGAGATGGGGGCTGGGGGAGAGGCAGATTGCTGAGGGAGCAAGCTGGAAGGAATAATTGAGATGATGTACTATGGCTGCAGGTAGACAGCTGGACCCCTGGCCCAAGCTGACACGATCTCAGGAGGACATGGAGAATTGCTGGAAGTGACAGAAGAACTTGCTGGAAGTGGCAGATGGCAGTGGGAGAAACTGGAAAAGCTGGGGGGAGTGCCAGGAGAGATGGATGGATTTCACAGGGGGTTAAGAGGAAGGTGTGTGAGGAAGGATCAAACATGACCACTGAAAGGGGTGTGGGAGACTTTTGGGTGCACTGCACCTCACAGAGCAAATAAGGCCCAGGGATCACAGAATGATAGGGGTTGGAAGGGACCTCAAAAGATCATCTAGTCCAACCCCCTGACAGAGCAAGATCACCCAGATCAGGTCACCCAAGAAAGCATCCAGGTGGCTTTTTGATGTCTCCAGGGGAGACCCCAGAGAAGGAGACCCCACAACAGTAATGAATGTCTCCAGAGAAGACATCCACTTCAGTAATGCCCTCCAAGGCTGAAGGTATCACAAACAGCAAAACAGAGATGGGATGAAGCAGAACTGGGAACAATGAGAAACAAGTGATTAGGTGCAGGCTGGTTACCTGGGTGGAGGTGGGGGGGAGCTGGAGAAAGAGCTGTAAAAGGCCAGATAAATGATGATCAAGAAAGCCAAAAGGAGAGGAAAAAGGAAAATAAATGCTGCACATTATGGCAATGCAACTCTCCAAAATAGTGTTTGCTATGTCCCAGAGGGCTATATGAAAGCTTGTTATCCCTTCTGCCCTGTCTTGTCCCCTCTCTCAGATCACCTAATGGGCACAGACACAGGGCAGGGTTTAGCCAGTGAGTGACAGCGGTACAAGTCAAGGTCGACCAAAAATTTGGTCACAGCTAACCCCACTTTTGCACATTACATCAAGTCTTGCCTACAGAGCTAAGGATAATATACCATAAGTAGTTTTCATCAGGAAACAAGCCATTTATGCAAATCAAGCTGCCTATCCAGTGTTTCAGCACTTGTTACTAATTCTTAACTCATTAAAAATGTTGGTACCAAATCAATCACTGGGTTCTCTGCACTCAATCAAGACTAGAGGCCTCATTTCCTTACATTTCATTTCTGATTGACTCTTTACATGAATCACTCTGGGACTGCAGTGCCAACACCTCTTCCTCAGGCATCAGATGTTATGATTTAAGTGCAAGAAACATCATTTCTGCAGTCATAAGGCAGTNTTCCCCAGTTATTGCAAGTAAAGCTGAGAAGATACATACTTAATGTGCTGCTGAAAAGAAAAAAAAAAGGGGGGGAGGTAGCCTGAAGTTTTGTATGGTAATATATCCGGAATCAACATTTGAAGATGTGATCTCATCAGAGGAAATGAAAAAGATTTAATTACAGATGGGTCTTTGTACATCAGTGTTGTGATGCTAGCAATTCTAAATGACAGAAATAATTTATTTTAATTTCTAAAATATGCATAATTGACTTCACATGTAGCCTGGATGCGAATTTATTGACACAGAAGACACCATTTGTGTTGTCATCTGGAAAAGAAGAATTACTCTTTAAATATAATTTAAATCCTTAGAGAGACTAGTTTAAATATTTAATGATTTTCAGATATTGTGAAAGCGATGCCAATTATTCTACAGGCTCTGCACCCTTCCAGCTTTGGGAGATGTTTATTGCAGTGTGTTACATGTTTGCATAAATAGCTTATGACCACTGAGACTGAAATTGAAAATTATCAGGATGGTGGGGTGTTTTCTAAATGTAATGACCACAATTCACAGGATGAGCTTACTGTCTGACAACTGTGATGTCCCTCTTTCTCCTGCCTCCCCCTACTGGGTTGGCAGAAAAGACTGCTTCCCAAAAACAACCAAAACAAAACATTAAAAAGCCTGTGGAAGCTCTTTAAATATTTGTTAGCTCTATATTTCTGCAGGTGCCAAGTATTCCATGGATAAACCAGCATTAAATAGTAAGAGAATAGTGTGTGGGGAGAGAGATGGGGGCTGGGGGAGAGGCAGATTGCTGAGGGAGCAAGCTGGAAGGAATAATTGAGATGATGTACTATGGCTGCAGGTAGACAGCTGGACCCCTGGCCCAAGCTGACACGATCTCAGGAGGACATGGAGAATTGCTGGAAGTGACAGAAGAACTTGCTGGAAGTGGCAGATGGCAGTGGGAGAAACTGGAAAAGCTGGGGGGAGTGCCAGGAGAGATGGATGGATTTCACAGGGGGTTAAGAGGAAGGTGTGTGAGGAAGGATCAAACATGACCACTGAAAGGGGTGTGGGAGACTTTTGGGTGCACTGCACCTCACAGAGCAAATAAGGCCCAGGGATCACAGAATGATAGGGGTTGGAAGGGACCTCAAAAGATCATCTAGTCCAACCCCCTGACAGAGCAAGATCACCCAGATCAGGTCACCCAAGAAAGCATCCAGGTGGCTTTTTGATGTCTCCAGGGGAGACCCCAGAGAAGGAGACCCCACAACAGTAATGAATGTCTCCAGAGAAGACATCCACTTCAGTAATGCCCTCCAAGGCTGAAGGTATCACAAACAGCAAAACAGAGATGGGATGAAGCAGAACTGGGAACAATGAGAAACAAGTGATTAGGTGCAGGCTGGTTACCTGGGTGGAGGTGGGGGGGAGCTGGAGAAAGAGCTGTAAAAGGCCAGATAAATGATGATCAAGAAAGCCAAAAGGAGAGGAAAAAGGAAAATAAATGCTGCACATTATGGCAATGCAACTCTCCAAAATAGTGTTTGCTATGTCCCAGAGGGCTATATGAAAGCTTGTTATCCCTTCTGCCCTGTCTTGTCCCCTCTCTCAGATCACCTAATGGGCACAGACACAGGGCAGGGTTTAGCCAGTGAGTGACAGCGGTACAAGTCAAGGTCGACCAAAAATTTGGTCACAGCTAACCCCACTTTTGCACATTACATCAAGTCTTGCCTACAGAGCTAAGGATAATATACCATAAGTAGTTTTCATCAGGAAACAAGCCATTTATGCAAATCAAGCTGCCTATCCAGTGTTTCAGCACTTGTTACTAATTCTTAACTCATTAAAAATGTTGGTACCAAATCAATCACTGGGTTCTCTGCACTCAATCAAGACTAGAGGCCTCATTTCCTTACATTTCATTTCTGATTGACTCTTTACATGAATCACTCTGGGACTGCAGTGCCAACACCTCTTCCTCAGGCATCAGATGTTATGATTTAAGTGCAAGAAACATCATTTCTGCAGTCATAAGGCAGTAGAAGACCACAAGAGACAGGTCCTGCTTCAAGGCCAGGGAAAGTTACCTACAAATAAACTGTCTCACTTTTGGCTGTGGCAGCTCCACAACCACCCCTCCAGCTTCTTCCATTGCTTCTTAACCTTGGTATGTTATTGCAGCACTGCTGGACCTGCAATGCCTGAACATCCTCTGGTCCTCCCCTGTGCAGTGATATATTCAGTGATTCCTGCCCAGCTGACCCACCTTTCTTTTTATCACCATGATAGAAGTGATCTCTATCTCAAGTTTCTCCAAATCTTTGAATTCTAGCCTTGTTCACCTGTGTTCCCACAATCTTGTATCCAAGAAAATCCACATGAGAAGCACCTTGAGCAAGGTGGAAATTGCCTTCTCTCTAATCTGGTGTGAGCCTCTAGTGAAGGGTGTGGCTGGGTACTCTCTGCGTCATGGGCACTCTGTGTCCACACGGATGCTGCTCCTTCACTGCTGTCCCTCAGGGCAGGCATTAATGGCTTTTCCTTTCTAGCTGGACAGTTATTTTATCGACTAGTGCAAAACTCAGTATCTCCAAAATATTTTTTTTTCCCTACTGCCAAATTTATTTGACAATAGCCAATAATGCCAAAATCATTCAGGGGAAAATAACGCACCCTTTTGATTCCAAAAGTTACAGTTCTTCAGAAAATAATAAAAGCAAAAGATGGGTTCATGCATTTTTCACTTGTTACTTAAATTTCTTCATTGGCTGAGCAACATTAGATGAATCTGAATGTAGCATTTTCAGCCCTAGAACACCTACTTTTGCTATAATTTAAAATCCTGACATAGGATAACAACTCTCAAAATAGTGGCAGTCTCAGGCTTGGAGAGAACGAGGTATTTTCTGTACACTAAAAAACCAAATGCTGGAAAATGTATCTGTTGTACAGAAAATACATTGTAATACTCATCTTGCTTTAAGAGGTAGTGATTTTTTTTTAACCAGAATAACAGACCTAGGTTGAAGCTGCATGTCATATCTAATTTGAAAAAAAAAAATTGCTTTTTTTTGGTGTTTTTGGTTTTGGTGGGTTTTTGTTTGTTTTTAGTATTATTGTGTTTGGCTTTGTTTTTATTTTGGTTTGGTTTTGTTTGTGGTTTGGTTGGTTGTTGTTTTTTTATGTTAGAGTACTGTTATTTATACCTCATAGCATTCCGGATATAATAAACTTCTGATTCTTTTTCCTTCCCTTCTTATAGTGACTGTTTGAAATGGAGAAACAACTACTCTCACTGTGCCAGTACTTCAGATATGTAGAATAATCTGCAGTTGACATATTTCATCACTAGAGGGAAATCCATTACAGTGCTCTTCTCAGCAATGCTGGTAGGCACACACTATTCTTCAGAGCTACAAAATGTGCAACAAGCTTGAGTTTGGAGGCTAAAGTTGTAGCAAATGAGTAAGGCATAGAGAAGAATTTTTCCCTTTCTCAAAAGGATGCCCAGGAGAATAGCCCCTAGTTTCATCACAACAGAAAATACAGAAGAAGCAGAAGCATGTGTGTTCCCAGGAAAGACCCCAAACTATGCAACCTTAGCAGTCCTGCAGCAATGTCTCCAAGCCAAAATCAGGACAGAGGAAAGGAGACAGTGAAGCTTACTTACACCATCAGCACTCAAATCACAGACATCAGGAAGAAACAGCAGCATTGAGATGCTCTTTTGCGTGCTAGTCTCCTTTTACCCCAGAGCTTTTATTGCTGTTAACCATCAAACAAGATACTGAAGCCATCTTGTTCTGTCCAGTTTTAAAGGCCTGGGATGAAACAGACAGTTAGGAAATCATCAGTCATACATGAAGAGCATGGGAAGCAGAGAGCTGGGGTGCTGCAAAGGCAGATCTCTCCCACTGTGCCTCATAGCCTTGACATAACCTTATGTACTCCTGTATTCACTCCCCATCTGGGAGTGCCCTGGAAGCTTCTGGGACAGGAACACACTGGCTGGTACATCCTTGCCTCACCATCTCTAAGTCTGCTGGCTGCCAGCACTGCTGCATGAGCTGGCTCCAGCTCCTGCTGCACACTCCAGTGCAAAGGCAGCACCCAGCCTCAGCCAGCTCCCCAGCCAGCACCCACCCTGGGTGCTGCTCCAGTCTTCCCATTGCTGAGGATGGACTGCATCACTAAAAGAAATAAAGAAATGGAAGATTAGTAAGAGAGGAAGCCTGATTTTCAGTGCTGGATCTTAGTGGTTTTGTCCCCATGTTTTATCTTTGGCCTCATTGGGTAGCAGTCAGAGGAAGTCAATGAGAAAACAGAAAAAGAGTGAATGAGCCACTGCCATTTTCATGACAGTTTGACCATTTCTAGGGAAAATGTTTAATTAAATAAATAAATAAATAAATTGAACTTGGTTCCAGCAGCACCATTTCATCATGTTTTTACAGTGACCTTATGTGGAGAAGCACTACAGATATCCATATTGCATATGTGGCTGGTATTAATTATGTGCCTTTTAAGAAAAAAAATATTAAGAATTTATTGAAATATAATTGCCACACAATTAATTTCAAGCTTTCTTTTTCCTTATTAAATACTGTTATGCCTCTTTTTAGAACTAATTACAAGGACATTTTAAACCCCGAACTTCATGCTATGAATGAGAGAAATAATAAAGGGATTTCTGAATGATTCCTTCATAAACTGATCCTCACTGTTCCATCCATGCTTTCTGCATTTATTTTTTGTTCTGCTGTCTGAAGCAGTGATGCACACTAGTAGCTACTGTACTGGTCTCATGTCTTGTGCACGGATGCCAAAAGATGAAATAAGTTTTCAGTTTGGCACAGGATTACATTGACTTACCTTAGCAACATGTTAAACTCTGATCAGCCTTCTAGATAATTTCCCAATCACTTTGCAGTGGGTTAAAGGAGCAATATGATTTTTATCTTCTTACACAACTTTACACAACAGCTGATCATTGTTACGAAATTTTCAGGCTTCACAGATGAATGCCTGAATTTAAGAATCATCAAAAAAGAGATCAGACTGAACAACTTTCCAAGTTTCTTATTCTGTTCCGAAAAGCAGAGTAGCTCTCTTGTTGCATACTGAAAAACCAAGACACAGTAATGCATCATGCATCCTAGGAGGCTTTTTCTCCTAATAGCATTTATTCCTCCTATGAAAATATATTTTAGCACACATATTAAGACCATTAAAAAAATTAGTTATTTGGGATTTAAGTGGTATTCCTAGAGAATAGCAACTGTCAAAGAAGAGGACAACAAAAACCACCAGGAATAGAGGGAGAAAAAAAACAAAAAAACTTGCTTCCACAGAAACTACTTCCAGAGAGAGAGGGACCTACTGGAGTCCAACAGAGAGCTATGAGGATGATTAAGGGACTTGAGCATCTCGTTTATGAAGAAAGACTGAGGGAACTGGAGCTCTTTAATAAGATCCCCTCTCAGTCTTCTCAAGACTAATGTCTACAAATATCTGAGGGGTGGGTATCAAATAGAAGGAACCAACCTCTTCTCTGTAGAGCCCAGCAATAGGACTAGGAACAACGAGAACTGGAGCAGAAGGTTCCACCTCAACATGAGGAATTTCTTTACTGTGAGAGTAATGGAGCCTGGAAGAGGCTGCCCAAACAGACTGTGGAGTCTCCTTCTCTAGAGAGAAGTCAGATCTAGACTTTTAAAACCTGCCTGGATTTATTCCTATGTGACATGACCTAGGTGCTCCTGCTCTGGCCAGGGGGGTTGGACTCGATACAGGTCCCTTCCAACCCCTAACATTCTACTATTCTATGAAACTAGGGAAATCGCAAATGGTTTATCAACAAAGGCTGATCATGACAGATTGGTGGAGACACCAGCTTGGACTTGGTACATACTTGGTACTTGGACTTTGGGTACATACTTGTACTTTGGGTACAGTAACATCATCACTTTATTTTAGTCACTGATTTAGTCAGAATGCCTTATGACAAATGTCATACTGATTATTCCAGGGAAAACCTATCCTTAGGCTGAAGCCATGAAGCAACTTTCTTTTTGTGCTTCTCTGCATACACATATATACAGACATACAGAGTAGCTCATACAAAAATCTTGGTCAGAAGGATCCTCCTGATCTTGTCTAGTCCAATCCTTGCTTAAAACAGGGCCAACCTTGAAGTTAGATTCAACGTTAAAATTAGCTCGGATTGCTCAGGGTCATGTCTAGTCAAGTTCTGATTATCCCCAAGGATGGAGATACATGCTCTTTCCATAATAAACAAGTGGCTTAGATCCAGAGCACAGGCAGCTCAAGGACTTAATTTGTTTTGCAGATAAACTCCAAAAGGTTAAGAACACTAATGGAAGGGATTATGCGAAATCAAAGACACTTCATCCTATTCACTAGACTCAGATCTGGTCTTAGATTATATGTACTATTCTGTGATTAATTTTGCTTTCCCAATTCCAGTGTTTTACTCTCACCTCAGTATCATTAAAATCAGGGAACCTTTCCCTTAGGGGAAAAAAGAATTACTTTATAATACAAGTATGCAATTTAAGGGCTAAAATTAAATCAAGATTATTCCTTTTAGGTTCCCTCTCACCCAGAGACTCTGAAAAACTTTCTTTACTGATTAATAGATTTCTGGCAATCAAACAGTCCAAAGTTTTACTGGCAGGACTGAGCACTTCTGTTCTTTATTGATAAGCATTTTCAAAGAGCTGTAAAAGTAATTAGATAAACTTTTTAATAAATTACCTGGGGGAAAAAAATCCTTTTCAACAACTCAGAGTTGTCACTAAGAAAAAAAATAAATTAATTGGTAAAAATATAGGTTAATTACAAGATAAATATCAAATTTTTGTGGCATTTGATGTGTTTCTATTTATTTTGAAAGGCTATGTAAAATGTTGACATTTTGCATTATAAAAGCTAATTATTTTTAAAAAATGGGTTTTTTTAAAAAGTAAAAGTAAGCACAAACAATGTTTTAAATACACAAAACATTCGATAGATATATTAAACTTTTTCAGTAGGTAGGACTCTAGTGAAACAGAAGACCAGACAAGAAAAAAGGGTTGCTGTAGCTTAAGCCAAAGTTTTTTCAGATGTTTTTGATCCTGCTAATTGAAAGTCTCTCATCACCACCAAAGACTGATGATCCCATTCCTGTCTCCATTCTTCATCCATCACAGTCATGGCCACTGTAAACCTCACTTGTGAAGATGGGCCTGTGTGTCATTCTGATTTCTAACTGGGTTATATACCAGCTGCCACTGGCACAGAGCTGACACCTCCAGCAGAATGGAGCTAAAGCCACCAGTACATGCCTGCCATATTAGGCCCAGCAGCACAAAACACTGGAGCATTTGTCCTCAAATAAGGAAAAGGCTTCAGCTTTCCCCTCCTTTTACCTGCCCCTCTTCGCTTAGAAGAAATATTTAGCTCCACCTGCATAGCATGCTGAGCAAGAGTTGTTAAATCCCAAACCAAACCTTCACATAAATCTATCTTCCTCTAAATTACTCCAAAACAAACATCCTCCAAAACACCCCCATTTAGAAAACAGTCTGATCAAGGAATGCATCTGGGGATAAAGTTCTGCAAAAAAGATAAAGATCTTCAGAATAACAATTTTATTAGAATGCTACGACTCCAGTTACAATAAATTCTCAGCATGCCCTGTATTCCACCTCCTCCAAGATCTTGAGTATCACAAGGCTTGTACAAGCATGGATGTATTTAGGCAAAAGGCAGCAAGGGTTACTAGACTCTAGTTAAGTCTGGGTCAGAGTTTGGTTTCAGATTGGGTATTCATAGGCCAGGTCTGAAGGGCTTTACCAGAAAGGTCAAAAGGCCTGTGAGGGTGTGGCTGAGCTAAACCAATGTAATTCACTGTGATCCTTTTCACCTGCAGCTATGTGTATGCAGGCTATGTGTGTGCAGGCATCCCTAACACTAGCATCGACCCTTGCTCAGTGACTCTGGGCAGAAGCAGAGCCCCATGACCTACGCAGACATCAGCTGACAGCCTGACCTGCCACTGCCTTTAACATAGCCTTGGTGTATCTCAAATCCCAGCTGCAGCCAGGTTGCAGGCCAGGATGATGGCTCAGGTTTGCATACACCCACGAGTAGGAGTAGGCATGAGGTCTGTCTAGATGGTACTGCCAGCACTCCTGCAGCTTCCACCTCCTCTGCTGCTGCTGCCCAAATCTGGGGGCTTGAAGCTTGGCAAAAGGTTATGTGGTACCAACAGGTAGGGAAGAGAGGCTGCCCATGGAGATCCCAAATCAGTTCACTGTCCTCGAGATAGTCTCACCTTACTCTCGGGTTTCCTGCTCCTAGCCTATGTCTTGGGGAATGCATTACTCTGAACATTTTCCCTCCCAGTTTTGGATGCTGGACCATGATAATGTCTTAGGCAACAAAAATAAATTAATTAAGCAGCAAACTTCTGAATGAAGCTGCTATGCAACAGGGTTACTTTTAACTGTTTTGCCTTGGACTTTGTCCTGGAACAGTTGCCTCCACACAGTCCAGAAGGGCACAGTCAAAGTTCAAGTAAACAAAAGATTATTGGTCTGCTTGGGCAACTGGGAAGAAGATGAAATATAAACTGCTTGGATAATCATAAAAAAGATTGATTGTTGTAGCTAATGAATGGCAATGATAGAGAGGATAAGATGTCTGTACAAGATTTACAGTGATAAAAGAAAAAAACACCAAGAACAAGGCCTCTCGACTTATACGAAAGTTATTCTACACAGACATGGAGTTAAAAAATTTGCTGAATGAGTAGGAGGGAAAAAAAAATTATTATTTCCTTTCCTTAGGAAGGAATCAAAACCAAATGTAAAGTCCTTGCTTACTCTTAAAAAACCTGAAGTACCTCATTCTTCTCTGTTTATACATTTCACATTTTCAAACTATTAAGTCCAAGCAATATTTTGACTTACCATTGCATTATAAAAAAAGAATTAAAAAAATTGCTCTTCATGGGTTTTTTTCCCGTACAAAATACAACCCTTGCTTGCTTTTAAATAACACCCCACTGCACAGACCTGCAGTTCATCACAACATTCACATATAAAATCTCATTTTGTGCTCAGTTTCCAGAAGAAGTTTTGAGGCCTTACGTCATTCCATCCTTCATATTTTCAACTGTTCTGGTAGCTTACATAGTAAACAAAAATATCTGACACTGACATAGAAATTTGTATACATAAGGGATTTTAGACTCACCTGCTTGCCTGCAAGCCCTGTTACTGATAGCCTTTGCAGCAGTGTTATTAGAGCACTCCAAACGAGCAGGCTTTATTTGTACTAGGTATTTTACACACAAAAATGTTTAAAATACATGGATTTTTGAAGTAAAAAAAAAAAAAAAAAGAACAGTTTGGTGATCTGTTAAATGTTAACTCTGTATTTTTGGGTTTTTTTCATTCAAATCAGCAGTTGTAGTTAAGGTAGCCATATATTTTTATGGGACTCAATGAAACTGTGCTGACTTCAGAAACAAACCCAAAGGTTCTTAAGTGGAAGTGTGTGACAAATCTGGAGCTACAATGTCATGATTCATGCAAACCAGAAGCAAGGCCCGGCAGAAAGCAGCAAGTCACACCTACGGGAACGATGCAGACACATCCAAGCTTGCTCTGAACTAGACCAGAGTTCACCCAGGCTATAAAACTTTGTCCAAGAAGCAGGGTAAATATTCAAGCAGTTCATCTGTTCCAGTAGAAAAAAAAACAATGCTGGATTCATAGTGGCGAGAAGAGGGAGAGTACTCTCTGTAGCTTAGCAGTTAGAACGCTCAGAAAGAAAATCTGAGATAGCCTATTGAGCAAGGACTATTTCTTTTCTCCAGCAACTGTTCTTGCTCTCTTACCTGCTGACACTTAAGACACCAACTCACTGTATAAAGAGTCTGATCCTCTTGATGCAGGTTATGTGTGATATAAGACAGTATCCTCAATCAAGACTCTCACAGGACCTTGAGGCAGGAAGGTCTTGTTTGGTCAGACTTGCATATCTAGAAGACGCCGAGTTTCTCAAGCATGTGATCACACATCCTTCAGCAAAGGTACAGTAAATTATCTTGTGTGCAGCTAAGAGCAGCTCACCACCAGGAGCTGCCTGGAAGTAGCTGGTCAGCTTTGTATCTAGACACCCCAGCTTGTATTCTAGTAACTTACCCATATCCTCAGATCTGAAGATCTCCTCATCATGACAACAAACTATACAATAACCTGTATTACTCAAATGTATTTATTACTTCAATAGGGTCAAGAAGTTCTGTAGAATCACCTAAAAATAAAGCAAGGTTTTCTCATTCTAATCCCAGAAGCTGTTTGTTACTGCTCACATACCTACTCCCCTTTATATTCATCAATTGCTTGTCCTCCAGACTTACTGCAAAACCACTCTGAAAATGGATCTAACTAAATACATGTTGAAAAGCCATTCAATTAACAAATGAATAAATTACATATTTGCTTGTTTCCAGTTACCAGCTTGACACTCTGGGCTCCTCAACAGCAGACTAAGCTCTTCTCTCATGTCCACTCTCATTATCCATGTAGATGACACACTAATCATGGTCTTACAGATACCCCTGCAAGCAATTTTAAGAGTAGATGACTAAAAGCATCAGCTGGCTTCAGAAATCTGTGACAACTCAATGTGACAGAAGAATGATCTCTCCTTATTTTCAGTAAGTCATTTAGGAAAGCACACTCCTTGCCCACTTACCTTTTTCTCTCTAACCACCCCCTCCTTGACCTTGTAGCAGTTTACAGAACATGTTTTATTTAAAGAGGTATTTTCCCACAGCTAAAAGGTGAAAACCTTGCAATTTCTAACAATACAAGGCCACATTTACTCAGAACATAGTAGCTGGAACTCTGCAGAGCTCTGTCACCCTCAGAAAGGATCAATCAGCTTTATGCATAGACAAGGGTCTGTGGAAAAAGTCAAGATTTCTGTGGTATTGTGATGCTAGGTACAGTTCCTGGATTCTGGGAGTCCATATGACTTCTGTGTTGTTCTGTCTGGAAACACCAAAAGTTCCCTAAAGTATCCTGTGCCTAACTTCTTGCCTGACAGTGCTACTATCCTGCTGGTGAATAGAACTGTCAGCTCTTGGCAGTAAACTGTCTGCCTAGGTCTAGTAAAATGTGAGACACAGGCTCAGAAATTGTACTACACAAGCTGGAAGTCAAAACGTATTCCTTGTACACAAGACTCTGCAGTACAGTCAAGTCCATTCTGAGCTTTCTTTTAGAAGATATCAGTATTGACCAGTAGTTGCATTCCATGTTCTGAATTTTTAAAGCACTGGCAAAGAAAGTGTCAAGGATTGGTTTATGCACAGTCTTACATGTTAAGAAGATTAATAACAAGTCTAACTAGTTTTCAGAAACAACAGAAAATCCAGCATTAATCATCTACTGAGATCCAATGTTCCAACACTGCTCATTAATTTATATGTTTGTCTGCCTACCTACTTATAAGCCAGGTCATTTAAAACTCAAAATATTTCAACACATAATGAATTAATCATGAGAAGGGATGAAACACAGTATGAAAGGAATGTAAAATTCAAATACACAATCCATGAGTTACTAGCTTCACCTCAGAGCTGTTCTGGCATTAGTTAAGCTTACAGAGCATGAGCTTCCTCCTGCTTCTTGTTTCTTCTGTGCTGTTTCTTAAATCCTTCTCTATATTCAAGAGAAAATGCTGTAATACTATTAATGGTCTACATGTTTTGTATGACACTCTGATGTTGTACAAAACAATGAATGACACTCATTCTCACCAAGTTTCAGTTAATCATCTTCACTCTGCCAGCCTTGCAGAGAATAAAGTCACAGTTTTTCTCAAAATAGCCAAGAATTTATATACATTCATTTACCCTCAGTAGTCAAACATTCAGAAAACAAAAACAGCACCTTCCTGTTTTCTTTGCCTCTGAAGAAAAATTGTGATCAACTTCCCTTTGCCCAACCTTTACCTCATTAGCAATTTATTTCCAGCATTCTGCAAAACCCTGACTGCAGCACAGCAGCTGCAGCTAGAGACAGGCACAGGGCTGGAGTGCAGAGCAGTGAGCCAGGGAAAGGTCCAACACCCTATTTTTTCCTCATCATAGCAGAGGGAGCAAGTGAACAAGCTGTGCTGGCTTTACTCCACAGACACCAGCAAGAAGCCAAGGCCGTCTCCATTTAAGGGAGCTCTCTGTCACTCTGTGCTCTTGTGAGCAACCCAGGGCAGGCAAATCAAGGCCAAAAAGGCAATGCTCAAATAATTTAACACAGAACAAACGTTGTGAAAACAAAAACAACACATAATTTAAAGCATCAGCCACCAAAACCAGCCTCTGCAAACCAAAATAAGTATAAGGTTAGTCACCAGACAACTAAACCAACTACCTTCAAATCAAATTTGGGGACAAAGGATTTTGATCTGAGAAAGCAGGCTGTCCATTCTTTTCTTTTTGCTGTCATGCTCTAAAAATATTGACTATCCATAATTCACCTGAATAGTTTTTCAATAGCATAGTCACCTCGCTACACCATTTCTTTTCTCCTCCTCTCATATTAATGATCAAAAACTAAATAAAGTCACATAAAAACTCCTGCATGACCCTCTGTGGAAAGAAGCTCTAACCTTAAGGCATTAAAAAGGAAAATCATAAAACTGTGAACTAATGCAATGATCAGGTTTATCAATTTACATTTGAAAACCTGAAGCAGTCACACTCATCTCCGAGTAACAATTTACATAGGCACTGGTGGAAATGAGCTGGTTAAATCAACAGGAGCAGTTTAACTTGTACCAGTTTTTGAAGCATCACTTGCTCATCTCCACTTGCTGTCCTTCTGGTTGGTGTTGTGCAAATGCTCTTCACATGCCAGCTCAATTATTTTTCGATGGGACTGAGCTTGCATAAGTACTCTAGGAGATTGCATAAACAAACACCCAGTATATGGGACCCAAAGAGCTATATGGTTAGAGTCTCCAAGGTAAGAGTTGATGGGATCTTCTGTAAATGCACATCTCTATATCTGTAAATCTAGTCTGACAGAACACAGAATACAAATGTAAGCGATACACAAAGCTTCTCAGATGAAGCTATATGAGATATCCTTATCTACTGTAACAGGAAATGAATTCTCACAAAAGGAATCCCAAAATAATGGAATTTTAAAGGATTCCTGTATTGATTTATTCCTACATATGCACAGGACAATCTCCTGAAGTCACACCACTTCCCTGTCCTCAATTATTCAATTTTGGTTGGTTGTATTGGCTTTTTTTTTTTAAGCTCATATATAGTGTACTACCTTTCAGTTTGATTTAACTGACAATCTAATCTAATCTATCTTCTCTGGTGCTTCAGAGAAGCAGCCCTTGGAATACAGTTTCAAGTCCTGAAGAATGTCAGGGAGGAAGAACCTGGAGGGCTAAACCCTTGCTAAGTCACTAGCTGGTGTTCAGGTCACGCCGAAGAAAATATTTGTCTGTGTCAGCTGTCTCATAATACACTCTCTCACTTTTTACAGGCAACTTCACTGCATTAGGGACAGATCTTGATTTTCAGCATACACCAAACAGGTACTTCTGAGAAGTGTCCCAATGTAAAAGATCATCCATTCCAAGGCCTTGAAAAAGTCTGAAATGAATGTATTTGAGACAGCAAGAGGAAGCTATTAAACTTTTATTCATGATCATTTATACATGACTAAAAATGTTCACCACAAAATGCAAACTTTCAGTTGTATTTAGCAGTGAAAAATAGTCATCTCCTCATAGTAAAGCACCAAGGAGTACACCACAGAACAGTCAGAAATAGATTCCATGTATCAATTCCATCCCCCACTCCCCTCACAATGTACACAAAGTTGAAGATTTATAAAAGTCTAAAAGTTCCAAAACAAGTTCTAGACTCACCTGAGTGCTTGGAAGTAACAGTATTTAGTAGCACTTACATTTTATGCCTTTTTTTAGCAAAAGCACTTTTCACAGAAGTTCAATATAATCAGGCTGAACACTGGGATTGATATTTCACCTGAATTTTCAATGGCAGCCAAACACAACAGATTGCTAGTAGGAGTATCTACAACTATAAGAGCAGATATCAACATGAATGGAAAAAAACCCCAAGCATCAGTTCATTAAAGACTGATTGGTACAGCCCAGGCACCTACAGTCACTACTCAACTTAGCTTTTTTCATTCATTTCATTATGTTTAATTAGCATTTACTACAAACATACTACATTTAAGACAACACTATTTTTTTAGTGATGTTGTGTACATGAACAAGTAGATGTACACAGTTTTGGTAGTTATTTAAAGCTGCAAAATTTTTATGTAAAGAGAGTCCTATAGACTCCATTACAGATTAAAGAGAAATAACCAGAATCAGAGTTACATACAAACCAATATTCTAACAGAAACCAATACAGTTATCAAATAATTCCTTAAAGAATGAAATTGTTATACGAAAGAGAAATGCTGCCTTTTTATCACTTCAGAACAGCAAATAAGAAGGCAACATTAAGAAAAGTGCACAGCAGAAAAGAATTTTCAGTTTCCTGAAAGTTGAGTTTTTCTTCTGACATCAGGCTTCTGTCCAGAAACATATTCTGTTAGGATTGGTTATATTCTCTCCCAGATCAGTCTCTTCTTGCGTGAGTTGTCAGTAAGGCGCTTACTCTGACATGTAGGATCGATACATCAGGGCCACGATAATTGCAGCTATTGCCGGGATCACCCAGTTGGACCATGAACTACAAGGAAGTTTTTCAAACAGTAGTTTAGGAAGTGACAACCAGCAAGCTTAAAAACACAAAGAAATAATGAAATCATGGCTTAAAGTTCTTCCTTCCCACTCCAACAAATACTTCAAAGTTGGGGCAACAGAACACCTGGGATTGTCAGTAATACTCTAGCCAAGTAAAAGAGATTATTTTTCTGTTGAGGCTTTGTGCAAGAGCTTACAAGAAGCTTCCTTACTAGAGAAGAGTAAGATTCTAGACATGTTTGAAGTCATGGCATGATGCCTAAACTATTGTTCATTCAAAAGCCATTTAAGTAGTAGTATCACATGACACTTTCAAGCACCCAAGCTCCCCAGAGGGGACTGGAAGACTCCTCTAAAGTTTCAGCAACAGGCAGCTGTCAGCAGGATATAACATTATAAAGTTTTATTCAGTGATGTTTCAAAGCATTTTTTCCCTCCCAGTTCTGACATTCTCTTTTGTATAGACACAATCATCTTACTGCCCTTGGAATACAATACTTGTAGCCAATTTTAAAAGGGACATCTATGTCAGTAAATAAAGTCATCAATGGCATCAGATGTCTTATTTACTTGACAGACTCCTGATACAGAAGCTTGTGCAACAGCCATTAGATAGATACCAATACATACCAACATGAGAAAAAAAGCCCAACCCTCTATCTAGTAAGCTAACACACTTGTGAAGTGGTACATAGATGCCAACTTGAACTTTACATAGAATAGAAATTTCCATTGCCCATGCTCTGACATCTAAGCTTCCAGCAGACAGAAGCTATTCAGCTTTTTAAGCCTCAGAAACATAATGATATCAGATCATATCACAGATATCAGGTGTCATACCATACCTGGAATTAGACTGAGTAGTGGTAATAAGAGTTTCCTGGAAAGCAAAGAATAAAAAGATATTCACATCAGACACCCCTCTCCATCCTAACCACCACCTCAATTTCTCATTAAGAGGCACCAATTTAAAAAACTCAGTGCATTGCATTTGGAAAGCATTTTCATAGGCCTCCTAGAACAGACTAGTTGTACTAAAAGCTGACTGAAGAAACTGCTGTTAGTTAACAATGAATCAAAAGTTATTAAATAAAACGAAACGCCACCACAAGCAATTTTGCTTCGTTTTATGTGAAGCTAGCTCCAACTGCAGGTTACATTTGACAAGTCATTTGCCTAAAAGACAAAGATCCCTTACTTGCCCAAAATCTAGTCAGAAAGACTCTGAATTAATATACAGATATTTGTTAGATCAACCATGCATGAAGAATGCTACTGATTTACATCCACAAAGCTTATTTAACTCACTTTAGTGTAGTGTTTTAGAATGCATAAGAATGAGACAAATTATTATACGTTTCTGAAATTGTTTTGGACTTCTCCAGTTTCCATAGAAGCAGCACTACAAGATCAAATCCCAGCTGAGTAGTATGGATGCACATGCACAATTTATATGAAGGGTTATTAATTTGAATACTATTTAATTGCTTATGGCCCAAAGTACTTTTAAAAGGTCCAAGCATTAAAACTGTAGTTAGATTTATTGGTACAAGACCTATCATTGAAAAATTAATTGCTTCACTATGAGAATATCTGCAATTCCTTTGAAGAGCAAAAGATTCCTAACACCCTCTCATAGGTTAAAAGAGGCTACGTTTGCAAGCACCCAAATCATCATAGGTTTACATGTGACAAACATCATGTTTAAACTAATAATACTAAGTGATTACATCTATATTGATTTTGTGATTATCTTTGTGAATAAATCGTAAAGCCATGTAGTGTGGAAAAGCTCATGCCCAGACTACTGAGGCTAACACATCCTACAACAGACTTGCCACATACAGGGCCTGCAGATGGTTCTCCCCACAGCAAGACTGAAAGATAAATCTGGCCCAGCCCATCACAACCTGTTTTTGACCTCTCTGACACTGGACACATACTCAGAGTACCTCAAATACAGTGCAAGGCCCAGGCGGCCATTAGAAAGCACACAGCCTTCCGAGAGCTCCTCAAGAGCAGGGCCTAACTTGGCACGTTACACACCCAGAGCACAGAGCAAAGTGAAACTGTCTTATCAGCTACGCCCACACGTCCTGCTGGAGCACAGCACTCCAGCTTCCTCCTGGAATAACAGAAGCCACACTTGGGGAGCAGTTCACTATGGCCAGGACTAAAACCAGGCCAAACAGGAATGTAGTAAAGACTCATCTGGACACAGCTTAACTCCCAACTGACCACACTTGGCCAAACTAATATTCTAAGACCTTGAGTTAATATTAAGTTCCTGTGGGCTTAATTAAGGGATTGTATACTACAGCCTGCCCTGGGCAGTCAGTTTCTCATTTCCATTTATGGCTGCTGCTCTTACAGCTTAAGTGTAAACTGTCCTTAATCTCAAAAGAAATAGGAATAGAAGGTGTTATTCTTGGTGGAAAGGAGTTCTGAATTCCAGCCACTGCTCCCTTTCTGAGTTTTATTAGTATACTAGCTCCAGTGCTTAATTAATAACAATAATTGCTAGTATACATTTCAGTGTATGAGCTGGAACACTACACAAGTGTAAATTATTTTTGTTTCTAAGGGTTCACCATTTGCAGACAAGATACTGTCCTTAATGGGTAAAAGCAACAACATGGCATTTAAAGAAACACACTTACTGTTGGTTTCTGAAGCTTCCCTCTATCATCCTGCAGGGGAAAAAAAAAAAGGCAAGAACATTTAGAAAAAAAAGTTATCACTACCTTCAGTTTGCAGTTTATTCTGTTAATATGTACCTATTTTTACCTAAGAAACAGATCTGCAAGAGAGCAGATGTCAGTGTGTGATTATGAATTACTGTAAACAAGATAACTTCCTTAAATACTTCCTAATACACAATAAAGAAGTGAAACCTGAGTTTCCAACATATTTAATTATTTCTTGAGCCCATGTTTTTGCATTTCCTTTGTCTCTAATCAGTACAAACAACTTCAGTTGTACAGTAATTACAGCCATATTACTTTACTTCTACCTAGCTTACTTCTATCTCCAGGTAAATTCATCTAACTAGCTTTGACACAAAGGTCCAAAATTCTATGGATATTTCATAAAACTCATTAAATTTTTACTTGAAATAGTCACATTCATTACAAAAAAACACCCCACAGTACAGCTTAAGGTACAGCTACAGCACTGTCAAGCTGTTTGTTTCATATCAAACAAAAACAAGGAAGAACTGGACAGGTAGCCAGGTTAAGAACAGCTTTATCAGCATCAACTGCTGTCTGAAATTGATGACAAGCCTTCAAGGTTACAAATGTGCATCAGAATTATTGCATATTAGGAAAAGCTACAGTATTAATATTTATCAAGACCTAGGACAGACAAGATTAGGAATCCTACTGTGAAATATGATGCTCAAGACCGTGATATTTCCCCTGAATGCAAGACAAAACATACACAAAACAGGGAGAAAAGAGAAGAGGCAGGGACAGGCAGTAGAGTAGATTGGCAAACTGAAAGCCTAAATCTCTAACAAGTGTTTTTTAACTATGAAGATGCANATTTATTGGTACAAGACCTATCATTGAAAAATTAATTGCTTCACTATGAGAATATCTGCAATTCCTTTGAAGAGCAAAAGATTCCTAACACCCTCTCATAGGTTAAAAGAGGCTACGTTTGCAAGCACCCAAATCATCATAGGTTTACATGTGACAAACATCATGTTTAAACTAATAATACTAAGTGATTACATCTATATTGATTTTGTGATTATCTTTGTGAATAAATCGTAAAGCCATGTAGTGTGGAAAAGCTCATGCCCAGACTACTGAGGCTAACACATCCTACAACAGACTTGCCACATACAGGGCCTGCAGATGGTTCTCCCCACAGCAAGACTGAAAGATAAATCTGGCCCAGCCCATCACAACCTGTTTTTGACCTCTCTGACACTGGACACATACTCAGAGTACCTCAAATACAGTGCAAGGCCCAGGCGGCCATTAGAAAGCACACAGCCTTCCGAGAGCTCCTCAAGAGCAGGGCCTAACTTGGCACGTTACACACCCAGAGCACAGAGCAAAGTGAAACTGTCTTATCAGCTACGCCCACACGTCCTGCTGGAGCACAGCACTCCAGCTTCCTCCTGGAATAACAGAAGCCACACTTGGGGAGCAGTTCACTATGGCCAGGACTAAAACCAGGCCAAACAGGAATGTAGTAAAGACTCATCTGGACACAGCTTAACTCCCAACTGACCACACTTGGCCAAACTAATATTCTAAGACCTTGAGTTAATATTAAGTTCCTGTGGGCTTAATTAAGGGATTGTATACTACAGCCTGCCCTGGGCAGTCAGTTTCTCATTTCCATTTATGGCTGCTGCTCTTACAGCTTAAGTGTAAACTGTCCTTAATCTCAAAAGAAATAGGAATAGAAGGTGTTATTCTTGGTGGAAAGGAGTTCTGAATTCCAGCCACTGCTCCCTTTCTGAGTTTTATTAGTATACTAGCTCCAGTGCTTAATTAATAACAATAATTGCTAGTATACATTTCAGTGTATGAGCTGGAACACTACACAAGTGTAAATTATTTTTGTTTCTAAGGGTTCACCATTTGCAGACAAGATACTGTCCTTAATGGGTAAAAGCAACAACATGGCATTTAAAGAAACACACTTACTGTTGGTTTCTGAAGCTTCCCTCTATCATCCTGCAGGGGAAAAAAAAAAAGGCAAGAACATTTAGAAAAAAAAGTTATCACTACCTTCAGTTTGCAGTTTATTCTGTTAATATGTACCTATTTTTACCTAAGAAACAGATCTGCAAGAGAGCAGATGTCAGTGTGTGATTATGAATTACTGTAAACAAGATAACTTCCTTAAATACTTCCTAATACACAATAAAGAAGTGAAACCTGAGTTTCCAACATATTTAATTATTTCTTGAGCCCATGTTTTTGCATTTCCTTTGTCTCTAATCAGTACAAACAACTTCAGTTGTACAGTAATTACAGCCATATTACTTTACTTCTACCTAGCTTACTTCTATCTCCAGGTAAATTCATCTAACTAGCTTTGACACAAAGGTCCAAAATTCTATGGATATTTCATAAAACTCATTAAATTTTTACTTGAAATAGTCACATTCATTACAAAAAAACACCCCACAGTACAGCTTAAGGTACAGCTACAGCACTGTCAAGCTGTTTGTTTCATATCAAACAAAAACAAGGAAGAACTGGACAGGTAGCCAGGTTAAGAACAGCTTTATCAGCATCAACTGCTGTCTGAAATTGATGACAAGCCTTCAAGGTTACAAATGTGCATCAGAATTATTGCATATTAGGAAAAGCTACAGTATTAATATTTATCAAGACCTAGGACAGACAAGATTAGGAATCCTACTGTGAAATATGATGCTCAAGACCGTGATATTTCCCCTGAATGCAAGACAAAACATACACAAAACAGGGAGAAAAGAGAAGAGGCAGGGACAGGCAGTAGAGTAGATTGGCAAACTGAAAGCCTAAATCTCTAACAAGTGTTTTTTAACTATGAAGATGCAGGAGAGCCCAAGAATCTATCTCCAGTCCAGGCCCATCCACAGACAGCTACAGGGATGGCATCCAACCAAACTGGCAAGTCTCCTTTATTTTATAAGTAACATACCAGAGAAAAAATTAGATGCAAAAACACTGTAGTAAACAGCAAGTACAGTACTCTCACATACTCACCGGATGAAGTTCTCCAACAATAAAGCTTTCTGACAATGTTCTTGCATCTGTGGAATGGCCAACATCTTCAAAGTTCTCAGTAGCATCTCCTCCTGCTTGCTCTCTGAGAACCTCTTCACCACCTGGGTGCTGCAATTTTTAATGAGCGAGTTTTTACTGAGAAGCACTCCATATTCTAAAAATAGACATTCCTTGCTTCTACATTTCTAAAAACAAAACAAAACAAATAAACCAAGCAACCAAAAAAAAAAACCAACCAACCAACACTAAAAAAAAACACCAAACAAATTAAAATAAATTAGCCAATAGTCTTTGACTTCTTAGAGCAAGCATAAGACATCCTAAAATACCCGAGAGCTTTATGTATTCTCTGGAGCCAAAACCAAGGCTACATCAGCAATGGAGCAGTAATAGGCACTACCCCTAGCAACTAAAGCATTTAGAACATTATGGGAGTCAGACTTTTAACAGCCCAACTATTATCTGAAGTTATATTCCATATTCTAACTTCTGCAGGAAGTTTACATTTTTATCCAAACAACACTTTGGATAAGAGCCAGAAGGTGAAAGTTGCAGCCTGAACATTCCAGGTACATGTAACAGAAAAACCTATTCACAAGAGCAATCAAGCACCAAGTTGTTAAGGGAGCACTCAGAATCTCCATCCTTTGAGGTTGCCTAGACAAGGCACTACAGAACCTGACTTTCAAGTTAATCCTAGTTTGATTTAAGACCTTAAAGAGTCCTTTCCAAAAGAAGTTACTATAGAATTCCCTAGTAAGCCACCTACTCAAAAATCACAGCACAACTCAAATCCCATACAAGACACTAGAAGAGCTACTTGGTTTAGCAGATGCCCTGGTTTTAGTTAGAAATAATTCCATTAGTCGGGGATGGAGGTTAACAGAGAACACTATTCATTCAGCCAATGCCTGGCCCAACCCTAAACCTTGACAGCAGACTATGGAACCCCAAAACCACATTGCTGAGAAACCCTTGACAAGTAGATAAGTGGTCTCCTTGTATCTCCTAATATCTCGACCATCACCATTCCCCTCACTTAAATCCCTACTCTCCATTGACTTTCATTCTTCCCCAGGATGTATTTCTGGGATTGCATGCAGTTCCACATTCCCATCCATCAAATAACTATCTGTACATACTACAAGATACATCACATCTTCAGTGATTTTTCAGTTCAGTGAATTTTTTCAGCTTGAAGTTACTCATTCATATAAGTAATATGCCATTAAAAATTAACTACTCAACTTTATATAGCAGTTTCCTACAGTAAACTATGAATGATTAGGTAGACAAGTTGAAAACATGATTACTACTGCCTATTACTACTGCCTACAATGATGAAGTTCCAACACAACCAGCAGCAGATGAAATAAGGCTCTGGAACCTCAATTCTGGTTTTAATGCTTTTGACTACAGGATCTAAAATTACAAAAATAGGCTAAGTTACTACTGTTTTTGGTTATCTTGCCTGGAGTATAGCTGAACATAAAGGCTATGTTTAGACAGTAGAGGAGAGAAATGGCATAAACATTTTTGCTAGGCAATTCTGCTTAACATTTACTTCAAATATACTATATTAACCTCCCAACAATCATTCTCTTTCAACAAAAAGACTTGTTCATACAGACCAGGAAGACACTATTACTACCAATTTCCAGCAGCCAGAAAGCCAAAACTTGAATCATTGCATTGAAGGCAAACATTTATTTTAATAGATTAAACAAAGCAACTTCCTTAGATAAAAACCACAAAAAAAAAAAAGCAAGAAAAAAAGAAACAGAAAAAATCCACTGAAACCAGAAACAAAACCCAAACCCCAAAACAACACTTTTAAGGAGCCAAGATACCACAGCTAAAAGGGTGAGGGATCCCTACCATGACTAAGCAAAAGCAAGATTAAGCAATTGATAGCGAGATTACGCACAGCAACTGAGCCAAAAAAGAAGTTAAAAGAGTGCATGGAGAGTAAAGATTATGCAAGCAGACGTGCAAATATGGCATGGCCACTAAAATCCTGCCCTTGAGTGCATCCTGATAAGTACCAGGGAAAGGGCTGGACAAGAGCTGAGGGATCACTCAAGTTCAGTGCCTTGAAATCTATAGTTCATGTTTACAAGCTGAACGTGGGTCTAACAGGCTCCTCCAGCTATTGCCACAGCTGAGTCCTCAAGGAATGCCTTCAGCAATGAGGGATTTGGGGAAATGTTTATATATTTTTTTTTAATACCATGCTACAGAATTGTGCTCCCAAAGACAGAAAAATAAATGTAGCATCTTCAGTGGAAAAGGCAGCAAAACTCCTTGGAAAACATGCTTAACAAACAAGACATCAGCAAGCAGCAAGTAACACCAAGTTAAACTACCCATAAAGCCCTAGTAGCACATATGCTCATGCATTGCAATGAGCCCAAACCTTACACAAGTAGATAAAATACTAGTTACTCCAGCAAGTTGTCAAGATCAGTTTACACTAGTCCCTTCCAAAAACTCACTAACCAGCTAAACAATGGATACCTACCAGTATAACTGTATATACATTAAAACTAAGTCCTATTTCACAGAGGACTTAAGAACAAACTACCTGCAGGTTGCTGATCACAGAACAATAATATACTAATTTTTTCCACATTCCTCTCTTGTGCCACTAAAAAGCAGTCCTGTAGCTATATGGGGACCTTCAGTGAGGCACTCCAGCTTTTCTCTGTAGCATTAGGTTTTGGTCTAATTAGCAAGTGATCCCTCTGTCTACAAAGACATAATATTAGCATCACAACAGTGATCAGCCCTCAGTGGCTATCACACACCAGCTGAATGGGACAAACTCACCCTGACCTCTGCTGCTATAGATTAACAACTTGAAGTACTTTTGCTTCACATGAGCAAGACTGAAGGCAGAGAATCTACTGGAGTTCTTAAGCACTTTAGCAGATGTTACTCTACTATGTGAACCTACTATGGATACACAGAAGTCCTTTGAAACGAAACCTTTTCTTTCAGCTGGCATCACTAGTTAGATATACGTGTTTGCAAATCCTCTGCACAGCTAGCACGTAACAGAAGCAATTAATGAAGACTTCACCTCCCCTAATGAGAGGGAACAACAGTAAAGTCTCAAAAGGCAATGAATGAATTTTCTATCAACAGCTGATTATTTTCTGTGGTTCTCAAAGTTTGCTTATACAGGGCCTTTGTTCACATTTCTGCATGGTAAACAAAACTTGCTATGAGAATTTCTACTTGAATTAAGAGCTTCTGGATAGACCCTGGGAACTGGAAGCCCACAAGCCTATACAGATAATGACTCCCAAACTGAAATTCTGTTGATAGAAATAACCGAAGTGTTTTTACAGGTAAAACTGGATTGAGAGAACTGAAAAAGTTTTTGCTGATCAATTAAGATAGTCTAGCTCATTCCTAGGAGAGGTTTTTAAATATCTATGTAATTGTATTGAGATGGAATAAGTTACACGTGTAACAGAACCCTGAACAAAGCCAGAACTAGTATCTAGTGTAGACTAATTCCTAACGGCAGCACAGTAGAAAGTTTTAGATAAAGTAAATAAAGAGTTAAATTCACTGCTCTCATCTGGGTCAGAAGTCTGTGATTACTCCATCTGAATGGCTACCATCTCTTCTCGATCTGCTACAGTCATGCAACTTCCCATTGTCATAGTTCAGGACTATTTAAGTAAAACTATCTTAATTCACAAGACCTGACCCCTCCCCCTTTTCTTATGGGGGAAATAATATCTAGGCTCCAATATAACTTTTGGCGACATTAGCAGTCTTCACCGGTGGCAGTCTTAAAAATTCAAGTTTTTGCTTTCTGCACCACAGGGAATGAGAACCATAAAGGGGCAGCAACAGAGACAGAAAGACCAGGAGAACCTTGGCTTTATGCAGGACACAGTCTAGCACTTACTTGTTTTAAGGGCACTTTCATGTAGTCCTCAAAAGTACTCCCATCACCTAAATTACAGGACAGAAACTCTGCACTCATGCAAAGTTTTAGGAGCCTGGGAAAGCCTTCCCATTTACAAAACAGTTGCAGCATCTTGCATAGAAGAGTGCTGAGAAACATTATTTGTCAAAGCATTTTTGAATGCTCTTCCAAGTTTCATCAGAGCCTAAGGAAGCGATAACACTGGTTTTAATCCATAGACTGTACAATTTTGCAATAAAGATTCACATGGCACATCAGGAGACTCCAAACTCTGCTAGTACCAGCCCCTTTCACTGTAAGCTGTTATGCTACTCCTCCACAGTATCATCATAGTGGATGAATAGAACTTATTGCCACATAGAGAGAATGTTTTTCATTCCAACACGTTAAAAGAATATGTTTTCCTGTACTTCATTTGATCAGCATTCCAAAACTCATTCTGTGGGAGCTGTCCATTCTGTTTAGAACCAGTAGCATGAAAGCACCAAGTTCACATCTTGTGAAAAGCCCCTTTTCATTTGATATTAATATTCTCAAAAAATTTTGAGACCACTAACAATTGAAGCAGCCTGAACAAAAGTCTTAATGAGGAAGATATTAAATACAAACTACAGGCAGTTTCCAGAACAAGAAATTTTTCAGGCAGAGATGCTCCTATTCTTGTTAGTTTCTCTACCTGGTAAGTGATCCAACCAAGCTCCCACAAAAACCACAGGCAGGACTCTCACCACAACGGGAAGCAGATCAAGACACTAGTCACTTCATTCTTATTTTTATAAGCCCAGCAGCTCTTGTTTAATTTATTAGATAGATGTCCAAGCCCAGCCAGTGTGGTTGCTTTATTAAACTATGGAGAAATATTACCAAGCACTACCACATACTTAATCCATTAACTAACATTTAATATTACTCACATGAGGAATTATCTGTAACACTGACATAGCCATAAGATCCTGTTCTGAGTACACAAGCATTCTAGTAGCTACTTTCCCTTAAATTATGTAAGACTTAAAACTACGAAAGAGTTTCCCAACCTTTTCTGTAATATAAACACAACAGCCTTTGAACGAAAAGAGCAATACAGCCTTTCTGGTCTCAAGCACAGTGTTTCATGCCAAGTGTTTTCAGATACTGCACTCCAAAAGCTGAGGTTTCTGGATCTCCTCTCCTGGAGATATACTTTAATAATAAAAGAAAATTAAGAGAGATATATTCAAGTTTTATTATAAAGTTTTCCTGAGATATGGCACTTAAACTATTCAAAAAGAAGCTGCTGGAGTTGTAATCTTCAGGATTCCCCAGAATGTGTGAAAGTACACAGAATGTGATATACAATTTGTATTTCAGGTGACCTTTCTAAGCTTTTTCTTTGAAAACCAGGCTAAAATGGTCACAGTAAGTGATGCCTCCACTTCTTTTCAGACTCACTACTCCCAGCAGAAATACATCATCATGCACAGCCCACTTACTATCTAACTTTAATCAAGTGTTCACAGAGGTGGTTACAAAAACAACAACAAATAAACAACAAAACAAACACCCACAAAAAAAAACAAACAAGAAAAAACCCCACAAAAAAAAAAAAAAAAACCCAACAAAAAAAAAAAAAAAAACCCAACAAAAAAAAAAAAAAAAACCCAACAAAAAAAAAAAAAAAAAACAAAAAACAAACAAGTTCCACTAAACATCTGCAAGCTTCATGAAGAGACAAGAGGTGGAGAGAGGAAATACACCCTTTAAGAATTGTAATTGAGTGAAAGGCTGCAGCAAAGTTTCACTTACTAGGCAAGAGAGCATCCAAGGTGTCTTAACAGTGATGCGACATGAAGCTTTCAGCTTCATAATTGGTAAGAAAATATTTCTATACGTTAATGCAGTGGCTGGAAAGACTGCTGATTTAATAAATGGGAATGGTGAAGTCAGCTTTTAGTCCCAGTTCTTCAATCCCCAGTAAAATGATACTTTCACTTATTTACTACTTGGACAGAGCAACAATGAGATGATGTTCTATCAGGGCATCCTCTTTAGTACTACTGGACTTGTTTTAGAAATGTACATTTAAATTCTTGAAATATCTTGAGCTTTTTATACTCCTGCAAGGAACTGTAAGAGTAGAAAAAGTTTGACTAGTAACACTATTGAAACAGCTAATGTAATTCTCCATTTCACTGATAAGTGTTTACCCCACTCCAGAACACACCAGCTAGAGGCTAGCTCCAATTTCTCCTCATCTGTCACATGTAAATGCCTCAGAGTGCCTGTGTGGAAAGACTTAGCACATTATTGATAAATTAACCTTAAAAGCATTAAAAAAAAAAAAGTTTAAAAAAGCATCTTATGAAATATTTTAATTCAAAGGCTTCATCCCCAAAATCACCAACACAATAAACATGACAATATCCAAAAGTTTGCTTTATTAGTGTAGCTTCATTTGGTACTTTGTTGGAAATAGTAATCCAATATCATTCATTTATTATCTCAGAATCTGGCCCAAAAAATTCAGCTCCACAACCAGCCATTTCTACTGAAAGCTGTTTAGCTTGAGGCTAAAGTTTCACCCATGTATACCAGAGAGCATCAGACACCCCACAGTTGCCCAAGAAGCAACTATTTAACTGCTTACAGACAAACTGCATTATTTTGATATGCTTCTGAATTAGCAATGCTGCCACGAAGGCTGAAATTAAGACTTTCTTGGAGAAATCTGCACCTCTTAATATTTATCCATTTCGTCACATGTACTGAAGGAAAAGGCTCACAGCTTGTTTATGCAACTAAAATACAAAAGTTCACTAGATGCTAAAATTATTTTCTGTCAAGTGTGGTGTGTTTTTTTCCTGAGTTTGGTTTAAGGGGAGCTTGGGGGTTTTGTTGTTTTTTTGGTGTGTGCATGTGTGTGGGTGTTTTGTTGTGTTTTTGTTTGGGTTTTGTTTGTTGGTTGGTTTTGATTGTGTATTTTGTGTGTGTGTTTTTTCTATGTCTTTTTTCTTTTTTGTTTTCTTGTTTGTTTGGATTTTTTTTCCTTGTGTGGGCCTCCCTCCCAGTCTCTAAGTGCTTACACAACTATGTATTAGCTAATAAACTAATCAAGTTTCCAAGAACACATACTTCAATTTCTCCAGCTTAATTAAAATCTGCACTCTACTTCAGGGCTTCGACAATTAAATTAGCCTTGCCTGCATAGCTAAACAAACATTTCCATAACTGAAGGATGAACCTGGGCAGGGACAGAACTAGGTAAACAAACACCTTGCTTAAAAAACAATTTGTACTGGCATGCCACTTAAAAACGAAACACTACCTGTGTCAACACGGTCTTTGAAAAATTGCCTGTCAAACTTTTACTTGCAAGATGTTCAATTAGTACTTTGAATTTCAAGTGTTCACAGCCGCAAAAAAATAAATAAATAAATAAATAAATCAATGGGGCTACAGAGCTACTGAGGCTTGAGTTGAGTCACATCTCTATCTGAATGGTAATCTTAAAATAAACTAATGTCAATCTACAATAACATTTTTTAACTAGATGATAGAACTTTGCAAATTAAGAATAATAGGAGGGAGGAAAATCAAAATATCACTAACAAATGGTAGTTACATTTAATATTGAAAAAAATGTCATTAATTGTAATTCAGCATCTCCACAGAAGACCACTTTAGTGCAATAACTAAAATGCTTCTTTATTAACCATGACTCTCAATGATTACATCAATTGTTCACAGAATGCCTTGGACTGGAAGGGACCTTTAAAGGTCATTTAATCCAACGCCCCTGGAGCGAGCAAGGACATCTGCAACTACATCAGGGTGGTCCGAACCCCTTCCAACCTGACCTAACGATCATCAGCAAGTGAGCAAAACCATCAATTGTTAATTGCGAAATAAACCCAAATAACCAAAGCCCTTTAATGTGACTGCTGCACTTCACTAGAGTTGGAACCCCCGCAGCCGCGCAGCACTGCGAGCACCGGCACGGCAGCGAAAGATCGGAGCCTCTGGTGAACCTCGGATGTCAGAGCGGCAGGAGGTTCAGAGGCAACTGAAGGCAGGTCCCGGCAGCGGGTCACACTGGAGAGGGGACTGGCGCGCTCCGCACACTCGGGTTTTTCCCGCTCCGCCAGCAGAGCCACCAGCACCGCCACCCTCCGCGCGACGGGCACAGCCGAGGACCGGGGCCGGTACCCGGCCGTTCCTCACAAGTACTATCGCGGCAGGTCGAGGGCGGCACCAGCTGTGCCGCACCCACGGCAGCCACCTCCCGGCCGCGGGTCGGGGAAGGCCCACAGGCGTCTGCGAGACGCAGCTGCCACCGCCCCAGCCACAGCGCGGAGAGCCGAGGGAGCCAACCGGAGGAGCTTGCTCCACTCCATAGGGCTGGGCCAGAGGAGCGCTGGGACCCGCAGCGTCCCGGCAGTTCGACCGTGGGCCATTCACCCCCCGCCGTTCCTGCACCCCCGCAGGGCACCCACCTCGTCCAGGAACTTGGTGACATCGTAGATGCGGTGGTGCAGGATGATCCAGGTGCTCTGGCTGTTGTTGTGCTTCTGCACTTCCTCCAGCCGGTAGTACCGGCCCCGCCACGACTCGCCACCGGCCTCGCTGGTGCCCACCATGTCCCCCGCAGCGCTGCTCCGCACAGAACGGCCCGGCACAGCTACCACCGGAGTCCCCAACAAACTACAGCCCCGCTCACATCGACCGGGGTCCAGGAGCAAGTCTAACACCGCCCCCTCCTCTGCGCCCGCCCCCCAAATCCCGGCTCCTTATTGGCGCAAGGAAATGCCTTTCAAAGAAAGAGAGGGCTGGCCGCGGGGGAGGGGCTAGGTCGGCGGTCTCGTGCTCTTCCCACTCCTTTCCCCCTCTCCCACCGCGGGCAGGAGTGGCGCCCACCTCGTGACCCGCCGGCGATCACGTGCCGCGCGGAGTCCCGCTGCGGGCGGCGGATCAGGGGCGAGGGTCGCGCGGGCAGCGCTCGGCGGCCTCTTCCCGCCCTCGGCGGGCCCCGCAACCGCGGCTGCCTCCGCCCACCGCGAGCCAGCTGGGCTGCCGGAGGAGGAGTCCTGGTGCGAGCCGTGAGCCGACTGCACTTTTCCAGCCAAGTCTTTTCTAAGTCCCTGTGCTGTCTGAAGTTAAGGGCACGTTGTCGCAGAGTCTGTGGTTCCAGCAGGGGTGACGCTCCGTGTTTAGTTACTACCAAGGACTGGGGTATGCAGAGAAAGGCTCCTGCTTGTACTTGCTCCTGTGGTCACCAAGATCGCTGCTAAGTCCTGTGCACCACGTTGGGGGTGCAGTAAGTAGGAGGTGGCACCAGCAGGGAAAAGTGGCCAGGACAAGTGACGCTAAACTCATCAGTAAGGGAACCCATCCCATATACATCATATTCAGTATAGAGCTGAGGAACCACAAGGGTCAAGCCTCTTCTTCAGTGGCCCGTGTCCAAACAGGGCTCTGACCATTCTGTCTTTGGTCCCAATCCGTGTGTTCTTGTATCCAGTTCTTCAATACAGCTCCTGTATCCAGTTTCCATGTGTTGGTAAGTCCAGTCAGTCTGGATCTTACCCAGCACCTGCTCTACAGCATCAGTGGTGACATGATTGCCAAGGAAGGCCTAGGTTTTATACTGGTTTTGTATATATTTATTTAGATTTCATAATTTTCTTAGGAATATTATTTTATTGTTAGAGTTTCATTGAAGCTGTTTTAGGTTTCCAGTGCATCAATCTCCCTCCCTTATTCCCCTTCCCTTGGGGAAGGGAGAGGGGTAAAAATCATCTGTCTTTCGTCTAGTGGCTTGCACAGCCCTGACCCTTGACAAACTGGCACCTAACGCTGGACACTTAAAAGGACTGCCATGGTTTAACCCCAGCTGGCAGCTCAGCCCCACACAGCTACTCACCCCTCCCCGCAGGGGGGTGGGAGACAATTGGAACAGTAGAAGTGAGAAAACACGTGGGTTGAGATAAAGACAGTTGGATAGGTAAAGCAAAAGCACAGGGCATTACCCCGGCGTCCCTCGCCTCCGGCAGCGGTGAATGCAGGGCCGCGCACGGACAAGATGATCGTTGACCGGCCCCTCCCTTTCCTCCCCGCTGCTGCCGCGGGATTTCTCCGCAGGAGCTTCGGCAGCAGCGGACGGGCACCTCCCTTGCCGTCTGGAACCACCCTGCCCTCTCCCGCCCGCTTTTCCACGGCATCACACACAGAGCCAACCTCCCTCCCGGCCGCCCCCACTGGCGCCGGACTCGGTCCCCAGACGGCCGCGGCTGGCGCGTCCCCCCGGCCGGTGGTCGAGCCCCACTCCGCCGCAGCCGCTCTGCGCGCGGCCGTTGCTCGCGCCGGTGGCGGGAAGCACGCGCGCTCTCCGCGTCCCGCCCGAGGGAGCCTGGCGGGGACGGCCTGAAGAGCATTCCTGTGCTTCAGACATCTTCCCGCCGCTGCTTCCTTACAGCTTGCCAGCGCCCGCCGGCTGCCACGTGAGCCCCTCGACCGGCCTTGGGAGAGCTCTCCCGCGGGCTTTGAGCCGAGGCTTCCCGGTGACACCCTCTGTGCCGCGCCTGCCTTGCTGCCGGGCAGACTGAGGGCACCGGGAGCAGCACCTACCCCTTCTCTTGGTGACCCCTCTCACCCTCTTACCCACCACTCTGTTTTCATTCATTTTTGTTTAACCTAAAATGCTTTTTCCCTGGCCTTATATGTGTCTCCCCTGCCCTTGTCACATCAGCACTCCACTCAGTGGGCGACCCCTGTATGCTGCTTGGGTGCCTCAACAACAGTAGCCCCACAAACATGCTCCGGCTGATTACAGGCCAGGGTTTTTTTGTGGGGTTTGCTTACAACATAATTTCAGTGACATCAAATGAACCCAGTGTGACCTGTCACACCTTCCCTCAAAGCTGTCGCTTAGAGGTTGCTCTGTACCCTGTGCAGTGATGGTCTGTGTGCAGGATGCTTCACAGTTCCTCGCTGAATGTCACCATCATCTTCAGATCCCATCTCTAGTTCATTACAGTCAGCCTAGCTACAGCTTGGTGTCCTTTTCAACCTTAATAAGAAAGCTTATTTCCATCTTCCTGGTCACTATGGAAAATAACCAATATGGCCACCAAGCTCTGATTTCCCTGTCTGCTCAGACAAGAAACCTGTAATGACAGCCCTTCTCTGGCCAGCTTCCCATTCAATTTATCTGGTGCTCAGTTGATAGCTTCAAGTTCACACGTTGAACATGTGATTATTGGTATCTAAAGATGTTATTTCTCCCACACACATTAAGTTCTCCTGCTTGTACAGAAGGTACCCGGGTTTATTTCCTAGGATATATAACTGGTAGCTCTATGTTAACTGCTAGTTCTTTAATCTCACCCCTGAAGGGAGAAGCCATTTGCAAGCACTCTGTCCCATTAGCTTTTCAGATCACTGGGAGGATTTAACTTCGACTGAACACAGTGGTTCCCACAGGGGAGTTGGCCTCGAATATCAAGCAGATCCCTGGAGCATTGCAGCATGTGTTTTACAACATCTTTGCCACAAGAATCCCCAGTTGTCCATTTAAGATTCTTTTAAACATTATCAAAGTTTTTCTGCGATTGCAAAGAGACAAGATATTTTTATCGTTTGTTTAAAAAGGCCCATTCCCTTAAGCCTCAGCTTTTGGACTTCTCCCATGGAGTAATTGTCCTGGCTGGCATTTTGAAATCTACTTTTCATCATTGCTAGAAAAAAAATGAAATATATTTTCCTTTAAGGGCAAGAAACAAGGAAACTTGTTTTTTTTTCTTTTAAATTATAGTTATAAAACCCTGACCTTGTGATTTTTCTAGGGTATGACTGAGACTAATCTTTTTAATGTGTTACACTGTAAGCAAGGCAAAGCAAAATCTAAACAGCAAAAGTACCTTTGACATTGCTCCTCAGAAATATTTCCAGTTCATAATTTTTTGATCATGACTTGAAAAATTGCTTTTCAGGTGAATATCCGGTGACTAAATAAAATTTAGAAACAAAGTATATATTGCTATCTTCATTGCACTGGTAAGACAGTTTCCCAAGAAGAGTTTAGGGTTGAGAGGGGGGAGAACTATTAAAACATCTGTCATCGGTGGTTTTTTCCTGGCTTTTCAAGCAGACTTTCTACTTGCCTGTTTTTCCTTGAAACACTCTGATTGAGAAAGGTGCTATAGGTAACAGGTCTATTTTATTTAAATAAGGAAATGTGAGATTTTTTATTTTTTTTTGTCATAAATATTCTAGTTCTTTTACACTGAGCCTTCCCTGTGCTGCAACACATGGGAATGTACAACAGGCATCCAGCAGGCCAGGTAACAGGCATAGCTTCCTATGACTTCCACTCACATGGAACTTGTTAGCATTGCATCAAAGGATCACATCCACGGGCTGAAATCCTGGTTCATTTGTTCCTTCTTTTTGGTGCTTTTTACTGAGTTCCAAAAATGATGGAGATGCAGCACATCTGCTCAGTGGTGTGGCAGTGAACATATGTGTACTTTGTGTGAAGTAACAGGTGATGTGTGCTTTAAGATAACGATTGTGGCCTGAGCCCAAAACTATCTCATATTCTTAAACACAAAATATAGTCAATATTGTAAGGTTGGCAAAGATAGGATGTGAGAGACAGTTTTGTTAGAACTCCTGTATGTCTAATCACATTCCACTCCAAATACCAGCTATGTTTTCTTCACCTTTTCTGAAGTGTGTGGGGGTACACCACAGAAAAGGATTTTTCTTCTTACATTTCTCTTCTAAGAGCAAGAGCAGGAGAACAAATGGCCAGTCTCCACTATCAGTCATCTGCCTGAATGTGATTCTGGATTGGTGTGTTTTTCAGGCTGGTGTACGACTGCACTCAGTTCCACAGAGGTAAGCATATGTTCGCCTGTCACTTGAGAAGAGAGATGGATTTAAGCAAGGATCACACAAGTTTTGTGTACCACTCAATAGGAAGGGAGCCTGGTGTGAGGGAAAAGGAAAGCATTTCCAGTGTGCCCCCATATTTCTCTGGTTTTCATTCTCTCCCTCAGGCCATCCATGGTCTTTGTATGATTTTCCGAGGAGATCTCTGCTGAGCTCCTGGGAATTAAACTTTCTTGCCAGACAGGAAAGGACCAGCTTTTCAGAGGGACTCCTCAGCTCCTGCATCCCAGATATATTCCAGCCCCACCGTAGACTAAGAAGGTGGAAAGGATGCTTTTGTCATTGTCTTTACTCTGAACATTTTAACTTCAGTAAATAATTGCCTTTTCAAGTATAATTCATTATTTATAGCAAAAGTACATTAGGCTGTCTGTTTTAGTTGACCAAATTATATTGTATTACCTAGTTAATCTTAAAGATAATTGATTGTTCATTTACCTGATATAATGTACTTCTAAAGTTCTGTAAACAAATATCTGCTAGATAAAACTTAATTAAAACTTTTCTTTTTATATCCAGGCTCCACACTGGAGCAATCAACACTGTAACATGAATGACACCAGACACCAGTCTCTGTTCTTTGTCAGTCTGCCAGAGCTACAAAAGCTCTGTGCTGTTATAGTGACACTGAGTTCTCAGATAATGGAAACTGAGGCAAGGAGCACACAGATAAAGATGTGCAGGTAAAGAATTTAGAGGGTTAATATTTTCAGAAGCTGTTGGTCATTGTTATTCAAAGATTTTATTAGCAGTGCTCAAAGAAGCTGTCATAAAATCAGCAAAACTTATCAGCAGCAAATGTTAGAAAATTGTTCAAACAAGGGTGGGGGTTTTTTTTGGTGGGGGATTACTGGATATTGGGATAAAAAGCCTCACATTTCTGTTACATTTTAAATGTCACCAGCCAAAACTACACCTTGACATTCAATGCCACCAATAAAAGTGGAATGTATTATGCTTGCATAAGGTGAGGAAAATAAATGTAAGCTAAGAATTTTTTTTCTATTTTTTTTTTTTTATAGACAGTTCTTATTCCTCCATCAAGATGTCCTTTCTGCACCTGTTATTGGAACACTAAATCAGATTTCAGTTGTAATGACGGTCAGTATCACTGTGTAAATAAGTGTGTGTAGTTACATACTGCTGTGGGTGAGTGGAACGCATCTCACACAAAAGAGAGAAGCAGTGTTGTTTTTTTGAGGTAAAACAATAATATGACAGAGTTCAATAAGTTTGATGGAATTTAAGAAAGTTTTAAGAGTGGTTCGACAAGGTTCAAGTTTGATGGCAACACTCACCTGATTAATTACTGCATGAAAGAAACATAGAACAGAAAATTAATTTAGAATGTGTTATATGGAGACCAAAGGTGTGAAGAGTAAAGAGGACCCTTCCCTTGAATCATGAGGTTCAGAGTGGACCCTCTTGCTTTCTAAACTGCTTTTTGGAACCCAGGTGTGGTTGGGTCCAACCTTAGTCTCAGACTTGGTCAATGATTTGTGTTTAGTGGAATTATCCATACAGTATAATATCTGAGTAGCTCCATGAAGTCATTCATAATGCTTCACAGCATTAATGCAACATGCTGTCAGTCACTTTCAAGGTCTGTCACGAGTTAGGAATCTCTTTGCCTTGGGCAAGGCAGGATCTCTTAGTCTCAGGTAAGGAATCTCTAATGTTGAGAGATGTCCCTGACTAAGGGGAGAGTCACCTGGTGTTCAGACCATCTGCCATTCAGGGAGACCTCCATCTGGGTCCATCCTGACTGTAATAGTTATAAGGTGAAGTAGTTGGTTGTTAGTCAATGGTGTAGACAAGACAGATGTCTTCAATTTAGTTCTATACTTTATCTTATACTTTTGAGTTTCGACATCACCTTTCAAAATATTTTTCAAGACATCTTCACTCCCTTGTACATGAGCCAGGGGCTTTCCAACTCACAGTTTCACCCCAAGGACATGAAGCGTGTTGCTTCTTGGTCAGCCTGAACCAGAGTCAGGTATATCCGTCACACATACTCGCATGTTTCTCTTGGAATTGTTTTGTTTGCAGATCAAGGATAAATAAAACAGTGTCATTTAAAGCACACTTATATTTTTGTGCATTAGTAATATAGATCACAGCTTTTTTCTTCTACTCTTTTGATTAAATGGCCTTTCAGATGGTGAATATGTTGTAAAACAGAATGGACCGAGTTGGTAAAATGCCACCCAACTCACAATGAAAGCAGCAGGGGCAGAGTTCTGTGATTTTGGTTTGGGCAGTCTTTTGCTTGCTTGTTTATGTATCTTCAGCTGGAAATGAGATTATACTATGACAAATGCCTGACCTAATTTTAATTATCATTCTCCTTTAAAATATAGATATTTTATTTAATTGTTGCTTAGCCTGTTTTTCTAAGGCAAGTCACCAATGGACCAGAATTTAATTTATGATTTGCTAAAACACGATTAACTGCAGACATATTAACTTATTATTATTATTTTATTACTTTTTAGATACCATTTTACAAATCAGGAATATGTCAAGCCTATGTAGAGAAACAAGGAGCTACCGTAAGTGCTGAAAGATGTCACAGTTCTTAAGAACATGATTATCTGCTTATCTGCAATTGCTGTTGCCAGGGATGAGTTTTTTTTGTAGGGCATGCAATTTGCACTACAGAAACCAAGTTTCAGGGTAAAAATGTCCGTCCCATAGACAAAAGGTCTCTTACTATATAAAGTATACTTTGTCAGAGTCAAATATTTTAAGAAGTTCTTGGGTGATTTCACAGGGTTTCTCTGCTGCAGTTGTGTCCTGCTCCCCCTCAGGGACCTTTGGGTTTGACCTTGGGGCAATAACAAATCTGCCCTTTGGGCCAAAGACCTGCAGCTCCCCTGATGGTGTCACTCCCTCTGCATGTACCCTGCAGGTTCCACAGGTGGGGATGTTCAAAACCAGCTCAACTGTCTCCCCTTTCATGTTCTGGATCTATCCAACCTTTGTAGGACAGTCCCAGGAAAACAAAACAAAAACAAGGAAGAGAGATTGAACCCATGAACTTCATGGCTGATGTATTTTTAGACCATTATGCACATGCTTTATATCTTCTCATATGCAGTGTTTGTGGGGTTTGTGAATGTATGTGTGGTGCTCTAAAGCTGCTGAGTCAAAAGACTAACTGTAATCAAAGCCAGTGGCTCTCACGATTCATTTGCACACCCAGTTGGGTGTATTTTCCTATCTTCCAAGAAGAGTAAATGCATACCTGGATTAGTGAGAAAGGTTTTCCAACACAGCAGATTAGTAATTTGATGTATATATAATAACCATGACCTGCAAGCACATCCTTGTGCGATCTCATTACAAACATCCCCTTTGAGGTGTATTAGATAACTCTTTTTAATCCATTGTAATTCTTTTTCTTGGCCAATCCTGTCTACGAAAGGCTCTGCAGGTTGGGTGAGCAGTCAGACAAGTAGTACAGCTGGGTGGGAAAACCTCCACCTATCTATTGTTCTTGTGAATGCAAGAAAATGTCTTGTCTTGAGTCAGAGAGCAGAGTTAATATATGTGAATTTTGGACATTATGCCTGTTGTCTGGAACAGATGCATATCCAGTAAAATACTACATCTGGTTCAATTAATCTTTTTCCCCAAGTCTTATCAGCCATGTGAAAGCCCTGAATGAATTGCAGTGCACCTTACTGTGATGACACATGACATCTAAATGCTTACATCAAATATGTTGTGCTAAGCTCCTCTTGTAGCTAAGTAGTGAAAACTAAAGATGTGTAATATATACTCGGATTTGGCTCCATTATGCAATAGCAGTATATTTGATTAAATTTGGACAGAAACTTAAAAAAAAAACCCACAACAAAAAAAACCCTATTAAATTATTAACTTTGTATTCTTCCTTTCCCCCTGGTGTTGTTAGCTGGAAGCACCACAAACAGTTACTCCAGCCATTCTCCAAACCTGTCTGTCTTACACACTTACAGCCAGACTTGCGCCCAGATGGAACAAAGCTGGGCATCTCTTGGTGCAAGGTATTTGACTTACCTGTGGCAGGGATCAAGCATTTAGTTTTCAGTTCTTTATTGTTGCATTTATTTTCAATAATTTCATTTGCATCATTATTTCATTCATTATATTAAATTATTTCATTCATTTATCCTACTTTTTTTTCTTTGATTACACTTATATCGTTACTATATACAAGTTCAATGATTCAAGTTAAAATATGAATGGATATCATTCCCTTTTTCATCCTGCTCATCATCTTTGTCATAGATCAAGTAATTATTTCAACTGAACGCAACATACCAGGTTAATAATTTCCTAAGCAAATGTTATTGGACAGTAAACATCTTCTAAAAATTGGGCCTGTTTTTCTGACTCATGCTTTCATAGTAGAACATGGTTTGTGTGCTCTTCTAAATCAGAAGTATTCTTCTGTCAGACCATCTCCTTCATCCAAGCTCTGTCTCTTTAGATGGTAGCTCCTTTGCCTGACATCTTTCCACTAACCTCTGTGTAGGATGTGACTTACCAAAGTATGGGAAAACAGATATAATCCAGATACTGATGTGTGCTTTTATTAAGTGGATCAATTGTATAGCTAATTCAAAATATAAACTGCTAAAAGTTTGTATATTAATGGTATCTTGTTTTCGGTATCTTAAAAATACATAATTATCAATGAAATCAGCTTATTCAGGAACAGCAGTATCTNTTAACTTATTATTATTATTTTATTACTTTTTAGATACCATTTTACAAATCAGGAATATGTCAAGCCTATGTAGAGAAACAAGGAGCTACCGTAAGTGCTGAAAGATGTCACAGTTCTTAAGAACATGATTATCTGCTTATCTGCAATTGCTGTTGCCAGGGATGAGTTTTTTTTGTAGGGCATGCAATTTGCACTACAGAAACCAAGTTTCAGGGTAAAAATGTCCGTCCCATAGACAAAAGGTCTCTTACTATATAAAGTATACTTTGTCAGAGTCAAATATTTTAAGAAGTTCTTGGGTGATTTCACAGGGTAGCTAATCATAGTGGGAAGGCTAGGGCTATGTTTATTGATAGTTGGGTAGTAGGCGTAAATGTGTAGGGTAGGA
>VYZU01028623.1:111240-148421 GCA_013401355.1 Ceyx cyanopectus
GTAGGAGTCTGTTTTACTTCACCAGAAACAAAAATTTCCTGAAATATTTGCCATACAAATTGTGAATTTGATGCTAGTGATAATAACATGTTTTACAGTCTGTTTTAGATTCAAGATTCTTTCTTTTTTTACTTTTATCATCTCAGTCTTATGGAAAATGAGAAAAATTGATCAATGAACCATAAACTACAGATTTAAATTTTATTTCAGTTTTAGCAATCTCTCTGCTGCTTCAATGATACACAAGAGAATTAATTGTCCTCCAAAACAGTTTTAGCAGGAAGTGTCCATTTAAAGAAAAAATGTATTTTCACCTTTGCCACAAACTATGTCTATTTTCATCTTTGGTTTGCATCATAAAATTATGAGAAGTAATGATATATTTGATTTTGTTCTACATTCACTGGTAGTGAATGTTACAGACAAGAGAAACCAGACTTGTCAGTGCCAAATTCTTTTCAAGAAATATTGCTGTTGTTCTGTCATAAACTTATGAGCTAAAGATTAGTCGTCAAGACATCAAAACAACACATAAATATTTTCAATGCCAAAAATAATATTTTTTTTCCCCAAAAGTCCAGTTTATTTTCATCTGAGTTTTATGACACCCTTTCTAAGCATCCCTTATGTACCTATGCACAGCATGAAAATGGGTCAGATCATGAACATCAGCCACATCATTCCTCCAGATTCCCCTTTCCGTTCATACGAAGAATTTCAGATGCACTGGAAGAATCTGGTAAGAATCAATATACACTGCTTTTGGTTTTCCCNTGGATATGTTCTTCCAGAAGATCTTGAAGAGACAAAAATATACTGCAGTGTTTACTTCAAGAGAATAGGGGAAAGGTTCTTTACGTATCCTTTCAGAATGTATTTGTTACATTTCCTACACATGCAGTGAAGACATGCATTTCCCTTTTTGATTGTGCCACATTTTCTTTTTCCATAATGTCACAGAAGTCAGTGGAAAATTGTCTCACTAGACAAACTGGAACAATATATGTAATCAGTCTCTGTCCTACTATGGAGTGAGTCAAATAGATCACTTTGCTTCACAGCTTCTGTAACCATGATAATGCCACTTTAAGTGGTGATGTAAAAGAGTTCAATTCCTGAATTTTATGGCCAGCAAATATTTGTTTTTAAGTGAATTTTACTGCTAGGCAAGCCCAGACTAAGGATTACTTCTACTGAGCAATCTTTACCATGGTAGGTTAGTACAGTATAATCATGTCGAAGTCCTGTAACTTTATGAGCTTCTGTTCTTTAAGAAAGTGCTTTTGTTCAGCTTTCTGAAAAAGCTTTAGTCATGTTCATGTTTTCTTCTCAACAGAGGTGATTCATAGTTGTAGAAACATAAAGAAACTTTTTATATATCCCTGAACTCTTACTCAGGTACCCTTTAAATTGCATTCGAAGTCAGCCAGTGCAGTATTTCCCTAGAACAGGTTCAGAAAGTGTGCTGAGCTCTTTTCTTTCCGACCTGAAGCGGAGTCTGTCACACCTGTGTGGCTTTCCTGTGAGGATCACAACAAAAGCACTTTTTGCTGCACAGGATCTCTCCAGGGCTCAGGTGAGTCTAAGGGTTTCTGTAGGCACACTGAGGGCATTTACTTTGCTCATGGCATGAAGTGGTCTTTAGAATACTCAGAACACAGTAAGAGAGTAAAACTCTGCTTTAAACAGCAAACAGCTCTCAATCATGTAGCTTTCAATTAAATGTGTAATTAAATATTATATTGTTTTATGATGTTATGTTGTTCACATCACAAATACATTAAAAATTGGATGTACTTAAGTTATTTTCTATCAATATTTGCAATGCTATACTTTACAGTGGGCTATCCAGAACTTTCTCACACTTCTTACATCATAAAAAAACCCAAAACAATAAATATTATTAAAATAAATAATGAAATATATAATTCTGTGAATTCTTACATTTAAAACCACTGAAGCTCAGATTTACTTCATGGCTGGTGAGAGAAAGGAGGCAAGCAATCAAAAGNGGAGATTTTGATATTTCAGCAAACACCTTACAGCTGTTTGACAACAATGAAAACATGGTTATTCACCAACATTCCATATTAAGTAACTGGTGCTATGTTTTGCCAAGGTAGGAGTCTGTTTTACTTCACCAGAAACAAAAATTTCCTGAAATATTTGCCATACAAATTGTGAATTTGATGCTAGTGATAATAACATGTTTTACAGTCTGTTTTAGATTCAAGATTCTTTCTTTTTTTACTTTTATCATCTCAGTCTTATGGAAAATGAGAAAAATTGATCAATGAACCATAAACTACAGATTTAAATTTTATTTCAGTTTTAGCAATCTCTCTGCTGCTTCAATGATACACAAGAGAATTAATTGTCCTCCAAAACAGTTTTAGCAGGAAGTGTCCATTTAAAGAAAAAATGTATTTTCACCTTTGCCACAAACTATGTCTATTTTCATCTTTGGTTTGCATCATAAAATTATGAGAAGTAATGATATATTTGATTTTGTTCTACATTCACTGGTAGTGAATGTTACAGACAAGAGAAACCAGACTTGTCAGTGCCAAATTCTTTTCAAGAAATATTGCTGTTGTTCTGTCATAAACTTATGAGCTAAAGATTAGTCGTCAAGACATCAAAACAACACATAAATATTTTCAATGCCAAAAATAATATTTTTTTTCCCCAAAAGTCCAGTTTATTTTCATCTGAGTTTTATGACACCCTTTCTAAGCATCCCTTATGTACCTATGCACAGCATGAAAATGGGTCAGATCATGAACATCAGCCACATCATTCCTCCAGATTCCCCTTTCCGTTCATACGAAGAATTTCAGATGCACTGGAAGAATCTGGTAAGAATCAATATACACTGCTTTTGGTTTTCCCTCCCTTTTNCAGAATGTATTTGTTACATTTCCTACACATGCAGTGAAGACATGCATTTCCCTTTTTGATTGTGCCACATTTTCTTTTTCCATAATGTCACAGAAGTCAGTGGAAAATTGTCTCACTAGACAAACTGGAACAATATATGTAATCAGTCTCTGTCCTACTATGGAGTGAGTCAAATAGATCACTTTGCTTCACAGCTTCTGTAACCATGATAATGCCACTTTAAGTGGTGATGTAAAAGAGTTCAATTCCTGAATTTTATGGCCAGCAAATATTTGTTTTTAAGTGAATTTTACTGCTAGGCAAGCCCAGACTAAGGATTACTTCTACTGAGCAATCTTTACCATGGTAGGTTAGTACAGTATAATCATGTCGAAGTCCTGTAACTTTATGAGCTTCTGTTCTTTAAGAAAGTGCTTTTGTTCAGCTTTCTGAAAAAGCTTTAGTCATGTTCATGTTTTCTTCTCAACAGAGGTGATTCATAGTTGTAGAAACATAAAGAAACTTTTTATATATCCCTGAACTCTTACTCAGGTACCCTTTAAATTGCATTCGAAGTCAGCCAGTGCAGTATTTCCCTAGAACAGGTTCAGAAAGTGTGCTGAGCTCTTTTCTTTCCGACCTGAAGCGGAGTCTGTCACACCTGTGTGGCTTTCCTGTGAGGATCACAACAAAAGCACTTTTTGCTGCACAGGATCTCTCCAGGGCTCAGGTGAGTCTAAGGGTTTCTGTAGGCACACTGAGGGCATTTACTTTGCTCATGGCATGAAGTGGTCTTTAGAATACTCAGAACACAGTAAGAGAGTAAAACTCTGCTTTAAACAGCAAACAGCTCTCAATCATGTAGCTTTCAATTAAATGTGTAATTAAATATTATATTGTTTTATGATGTTATGTTGTTCACATCACAAATACATTAAAAATTGGATGTACTTAAGTTATTTTCTATCAATATTTGCAATGCTATACTTTACAGTGGGCTATCCAGAACTTTCTCACACTTCTTACATCATAAAAAAACCCAAAACAATAAATATTATTAAAATAAATAATGAAATATATAATTCTGTGAATTCTTACATTTAAAACCACTGAAGCTCAGATTTACTTCATGGCTGGTGAGAGAAAGGAGGCAAGCAATCAAAAGTCCTTTAATTTGAGGTTGTGACAAAGGCTGAGATTCAAATTTCTTTAGTAGTGGTGTGTGAAAGAAGAAATGAAGTCATTAATTCTGAACAAAGAATAGTGACAGAAATTGCAGAGATTCTAAAATACTGTAATCCTCTTTCAGAAAGCAGTTCCTGTTTATGTCTCTTCAGTGATCAAAGCTTAAATGGCTCCTCTTTGACATCTGCAGTTTTTGCAGACATCCAAACTGTCTTTTGCTCAGAATACAGATGCCCTTAGAAGTCTTAAGAGATGAGGAGGCCTGTCAGTCAAACTCTCTGCAGACCCCTTCAAAAGGGGTAGGCATTACCCACTTGGAAATCATTAAACCAAGATAATTAGTGTAATTTAAGTTTTTCCTTCTGAGAAAAGTAATATTGCAACATAGATTATAAACAAAGATCTGTGGGGAGGAGAAAACAAATCTTTATTTATAGTGACAACCAAATATTGTCTAAAAATATAAACTGTTCTAATTCTAAAGAGGAAAATGTATGATTACGTATTGTGATGTAGATTAGGTTGATACAATGTAGTGATAGATGGCACTATCAGATTTTTAAATCCAGTTAGTTCAATTTGTCAACTCTTGTTGTATTGCAGGAAATAAAATCTAAGTGTATGAAACTGGCCGGTGAGATGGTTTGTGTAGTATCTGTAACGCAGGCTCCTCCAAGGAAACAGGCTTTGCTTGGGATTTCTTCAGCGTGCAGTATGGAAAACAGCCACTGGATGGAGCGTTTGATCAAAGAGCCAGAAACACACAATTTTCCGAGTAGCCGTGAGAGTGCAGAAAAGTTTAGTACTGAAGCAACAGAGAAATCAATGCGGAACTGGCAAATACCAGGAGCACCAGGAGTACCAGAGCTACCAGTTGTGAAATCTGTAGGAATGCCTCTAAATTCAGCCTTTGAACTTCCCCCCAAAAAAGTCAGCAAAATTATACCAATTTTCAAAGGAAAGTTGATGCAAATGAATGGAAAGATCACAAATCAAATGGATGGGAAGAGAAGAGAAAATGCTGGAAGACATTCACCACCAAAAATGATGAGTGTTTCATCTTCTATGCAGAGTGTGGGCAAGACCAGCGTAACTCAGGTTTACAGACCCATTCAAAATGTGCCAGTCAAAAATCCTACTCATAGCAATGTACTGCAGTCAATGAACATGAAAATACCTGCAAAACAGACTATCCCTGTATTTCAATGGAAAACAGAGTCTGCTGCACAAATGACTAGTTCTGGTTTTTCAGGTGGGAGTTCAAGTAAAGTCAATCACAGAAAGGCAGATTCTCCTTCCTTTCTTAAGAATGTTGGGCCAGTGTTGCAGAAATCAAACATCAGTCTGAGTCTGAACACATATCTGTCTCCTAATTCCAGTGCAAGAAGGGGAAAGAAGTTTGCAAGTCAAAACATCACACAGGTTCTTGAGAAGCAACAGCAGTCAAATAAATCACCTTTGCAGATTTGTAAATTAGACAAAGAAGTGACAAAATTTGGTTTGTCACAGCAACAAAGAAAGAGATCAAATGAAGGAGCAGGGTTAAATATTCATGAATCTGTCTTAAATGACACAACATGCACCTCTAAAAATGAAGAAAGTAAAGCAGTGTGCCATTCTAAGCACTACAGTGTGAAGACAACCACTCGTCTTTCCAAATCTGTCTTTGAACAGGTACGGTAATTCACAGGGCTCGTTCTCACTGCTTCTCACAAATTCAGTATATTCTGAGACAACACTAAACAATAAAAAGCATGACTTTCATCATGTTCTACTATCATTTTTAATACAGTTTTCTAAAATTTCTACTCTATAAGTTCATGTTTTCAGCCACTACTGCTTTTTTTGGTTGGTTGGGTTTTTTTTCCCTGAAAGATGATTTACTGTGCTGTCTGAGAGACACATTTTTTACTGTTTGTGATTTTTAAGGTAGATTCTCAAAACTCGATGGCATGAGGCTGTAAGCAACGTGATGTAACTTTCAAGTTAGCTTTGCTTTCTGTAAAAACTATGATTAGATGACTGCTACAGGTACTTTACAACTTAAATTTTCTAGGGTGCTGTCTGCATTTCAATAAAATAATTAGCTGAGCTGATTTGAGTGCAGTACTTATGAGGATGATCTCCCACGGAGTGGGAACATAGAGGAAATGCATTGTGTTTATCACTTTTTTAATCTATAAAAAAGTATTTTGGTATAGAATTTAGCTTCGTGTTACCAGGGCGCCTTTTGAAAAAGTAGGCCATTTTAACAAGCCATTTTGCTGTTGTTAATAAAGATATAAACTTCTACCCTTCCAGATGATTCCAGGGAATGAGAATCTGACATGTGAAATACTGACCTCAAAGCCAACTTCCTCCATCCAGGAGAGCAACATGGAAACATCTCTAAAGAGAGGTTGTGCCAGAAGAGTACAGGTAAAAAACCCATACACATACACCACTTAATCCAGTCTACAAGGGCCTGAATTAAGAAATTATAAGGATGTTTGTTTGGGCTTTTTTATTGTAGCATATTCCAGTTACAACAGGGTAACCAAGAAATGTTATTGAGCTCACTTTGGATAAAATTAACCTTAACCAGGAAAAAATTAATTTTAACCATTAGTTATGTTACTGTTACTTCAAGTGTGCTTTTAAAATGATTGACTCCTGCAAAAGATAGTGATAATGTGAAAACATTAAATGATTTTACTTAATGTAAATGTTTCAAAGTTTTTCTGATTCTACAGAAAGCAATTTTTATCCTGCTCAATATAACTATGGGCTCTCTGTGCATCTTAAGTGCTTGAATTCAGCAAGAATTCTGTAGTTGTTGAATGAGTTGTAAAAGGATATTTATAATTAATTCTGGATTTTTAGAAGTTATATTGTCTTAACTATTTAGTATTTTAAAGTTGGTATTGTATTACTAGATGGGTTCAGAAGCAGCAATTACTAAGTTCCTAATATGATTTTATTTAAAATACGTTTTCCTCTAGATGCTGCTCTAACGATAGTAGCGTGTGCTCTTAAATTCCTCTAACTGCTTTTACCTACCACTGGGCTACATTTCTGTTCCTAAATTTCAGTTCTTCCAAAATCATTTGTATCTTCTCCTCCTCCTTACAACCACATTCCTGATGTTTTTATTACCCAGACATTAGGCCCATTAAAGGGAACAGATCTCAAGTCTTCAATGCTCAGTACAACTGTATTTTCTTACATAGCTGTCTTTGGATTATTTCTGCTATTAGCCAACTGAAAATGCTGTTCAATATATCTACAGAATTAGCCAGGAGGAAAAGTTTCATGCACTTAAAATGCTCTCTTTCCAGCCAGGTTCTCTTGCCTTTTCTATTTCATTCCAAGCGAGACCATTTGAGGTCTCATTACCTGTTCTGATCTGAAGTGCCTTTGCCTGGTCACATGTTGCAGTGTATCAACTTATCTTGCCAACATACTCATTAACTCTTGATTAAGAACTTAAGAGTATGTATCCACAAATCAGATTCTTCCACATCATATGTATTTGTTAACATTAAATTTTGTATAATCTTTCTTAATTTAATGTTAATATTAAATTTTGTATAATCTTTCTTCTTATAATACTTCTAACGTCACATACAAGGCAATTCTCTAATTCAAGAGCATAGTCTGTGCTATCTGTGCAGTTCAGAAAGGGCCAGTAGAGCAAGAACCCCAGGGGCCTGCTGTGGGAACACAGTCATGCCCTGGAGCTCAGGCTGCAGCAGGGAGAGGAGCTGGTGTGGGAAACACCAGCCCAGCTGCTCAGAGCTGGCCCCAGTCAAGTGCAGCTGTGAAAGACCCTTCCAAGGGCCACAGCAGAGCCCCTGCAATACTGCAGCAGTGGGCTTAGGAGTCAGCCTCACAGAGAAAGAAAAACAGCAACTAAAATTAACTGTGGTTTTAAGAATAACAGTGCTGGGGGGCTGAGTGCAGATGGGAGACTTCTACCATGACAAGAATTAAGTGCTGAAGTCCTTGCCTGACACTGGGAGAGACTCATCCACACTGGGGCTTGTGAGCACGGAGGTAGCTCTACATCTTGAGCAGACCAGGCAAGTAAAGAGCTCATAGCTGGTCTGGCAGCACTGCTGGGATGGGGAAGGGGCATTGTCCTGTCCTAGTCACAAGTGCCCCATGTAATTTCTGTCTCTCCAGGCAGACTGTGAGTAGCACAGGTAACAGCCTGAGCCCTGCAAAGCTGCTTTGGGAAAGTGGAAGGAGACAGCAGTACTGCCACTGCAGGAGCTGAGCATGCACAGCTCTAGGGTAGCTGCAGCTCAGGAATAGGAGAGGCACTTGCAGGGATAGACACTCCCAGTGCTCATTAGTCTGAGTCCTCCTCTCTCCAGATTAAAATACAAAGGTGCTTGCTGGGGCACTGCTAAACACTTCTCTGGAAAGAAGCCTTTGTTACTATCTCAAATTTGGGCACCAAAAATGATAATTTGGTTTTCAAAGTCTTGTCTGTCAGCATGTAATGGCATATTTTCAAAATAGCTCTGGTTTTAATTATTTACCCACTGTACTTAAAAACATACTTTAAACTGCATTTATGTTGGCAAATAGAAACTTATTAATCACTTCTCATATCACTATATCATTCAACTAAGCCTTTCACTCAAAAACAACTTTTTTTGTTGAGCTGTTAGCTTAGTATTCCTGCTTTGTTTTCTCTAATGGCTTTGGTTTGCTTGGTTTCTTTTTTTTTGTTAACAGAAAGAAGAAGGTTATTCAAAGTTAAAGAAAGCCAAAAGAAGTAAGCCTTCTATTTAGGATGTTCTGGAGTACTGAAAGAAAACTCTGGGTATGATCATTACAAATTCAAAATATTTTTCTTTATTCAAATAGTGTCTCATGTCTATAATCCTACTCTTTTTGGATCATGTCTCCAAAGGAACCACTTTTATAAACAAATGGCTTCTAGAGCAAAATAAGGAGGAAACAAGCTAAGATTCTTGGTTGTATAGGAAACTAGGAAATAAAGCTTTGATTTGATTTGATTTGATTTGATTTGATTTGATTTGATTTGATTTGATTTGATTTGATTTGATTTGATTTGATTTGGTTTAGTTTGTGGGATTTTTTTTTTATTGTTATAGTTTGGGTTTTTTTGTTAAATATGCAATATTAAATACAAAGGCATCTTTTACTTAATAGAACTTAGAGTTTGGCTTAAATTTCTATTTTTGGCTCATTTTCTTTCAGACTACAATAAATCTGAGTTTTGTGCTGCTGAGTTTCATTTGAATCTGAGCTAAGTTAAAACCACAAGCCATTAAAGTGATGCTAGGTATATTATTTAGTAACTTTAAACAAAATGGGGTGACTAAATTGTTTTGTGGTACTAAGATCAAATCCAAGGACAAAATCATCTGTCATACAAAATTAATAACTTCAGGATTGTGGCCAGGTGCTTCATCCCACATCATAGGCTGTTATCATAAACAGTCTTGCAAGACAGAACAAGCTTTTCATGAGAATATTCCTTTACATATGAAGGATACATATAGCATATGAAACATACCAGTTGTATTGGCCTAATGCCTATCAGGAGCTGTCAGGAGTAAAGCAAGCAGGAAGGAGTAGCTGATAGTTAGCTCTTTCAGAGGTGAATAACCAGATGTGCATTTTGTATCAGGGACATACTTTATGTCCTCCCTTTCTTTGTGTGGATAAATTTCCTCCATTGAACAAATATATCAGTTATCTGCTTTCCCTAAAGAAAGTCCAGTGTGTGGATAGAAGCTTTCCATCTAGGGCCTTTCTCCTTCAGTGTTCAGATGACCTGCTCTCCTCTCCAGCTTCAAGCCAGGCAGTTCAGTCACAGGCCTGCTTCAGAGCTGATCTAGTTCAGCAACTCAGCATAGATTTCTGTAGGTCTGAAGTCTGTGGCTTTCACTGAGGACTGATGAACAGAAATGGTGTCTTTGAGAATGGCCAGATTTTTATTTTTAAATGAAATTTTTTAAAAAATTAATTATTTTTATTTATTAGCTAAATGTCACAGGATTGGGTTGATCATGGTGGACGATGGTTAAACCCTGGAGAGGAAACAGTGCCTTCCATAAAGTGTTTAAATATTATTTCTATGGGTTCTTCATTGGTGTTAATGATTTAAAAAGAAAACTAGAGCTAAAATAACTTCTGCTATTGGATTCATGCCTACAGTTTTGATTTTGAAAAGCTTTGCTCTGCATTTCTTTATTATGTATTACTAGACATGCATCCAGAGTACGTGTTTGCATTTGAACACTTGAGAATTACTCATAAGCTTTCAAATTTACTGTGTAGCAAGATTTATGGGTGAGAAGGTCTTACAATGGAATTCAATGTTGTAGTCAACAGGAAGGGCTTGGATCTATAATTCATGACAATAAATATATTTTTCTACAATTATTTTGAAAAAAGGGTCAGTTTTTATGACTCGTGTGCCAAGTTGCACAGCCTCTTGACTTGTCCAGGAAATCACAGCATAATTCTAATTTTATTATTTGTTTTTCTGGTGAAAGCAGCAGGCATGTTAATAAAGCAATGTGAGAGAGAAATATATAGTACTTTAAGAAGCTGAACTCGATTGTAATACTAAATCACAGAATGCTAGGGGTTGGAAGAGACCTCTGAAGATCATTGAGTCCAACCCCCCTGCCCATATGTAGCTATTTCCCCCCTCTCTGGGGAAGGACTCAGGCTTTTCTTTGGCATAAAGAAACCAGATATTATCATTGTGCTAGATGTTAAGCACAAGTTTTAAATACTTCCTCTCCTGCCCCTTGAATATATATAGGGGTCTGGACTACACTGGGTATATTGTTCTTTTCCAAGGACATACAGCTTGGACCAGCAGAGCCTCCAAAGATGCTGAGGTGCCTAGCCCATGTGTTGGGAGCAGGATATCTGCTGCTGTGTGCACTCTGTAGAGTCTGTCATCTATGTCTACTAGATTTGCATGGCAATGAATAGGAGTCTTGACACTTAACACACATGTAGACAGCTCAATGTAAGTGGTCTAAATCTGGGTCTGAAACCATCCCAACAGTTAGACTAGAATAGTTATTCAGCTTAAATAAAGACCTGCCTGATTACAGTTTCCAGAAGAGGTTTATAGATTCTTTTTAAGCTATTTTATATTTGCTGTCAAATTAAAAAATAAGTCTTCATGCTTGCTCTTTTATTAATGAAAGTCAACCTACCATTTTCAATGTCAGAAACTACTGTGAAAGGAAAGTTTGGCTTCTAAGACCAATCAGAAGAACAGAGATTAAAAAGGACAGCATATATTAGTACAAAAAGAAGGATTTGCATCATTACAAATGTTGGTGCTAGAGCAGTGAAAATAGCAGCATTGATGTTCCCAAGCCTTTTCCACTGATCTGGAAAGCTCTTCCCATTGCTCTTCTCCTGGGTTGTTATGTGATACTCACCTCTGGTTTTAGTTGCCATATTTCATTTAGCAAGCAAAAAGCTACAAATTTATTTCATGTAGAAATAATAGAATTATTTTACATTACAGTAATTGCTGCCATTACTGTAAGGACACTGTGTGAACACCAGATGAAGGCAGGGGACCCTGCAACTATAGCCGAGTACAAACCCTCAGCAGTTTTGGACTGTTTCTTCTAAAAGGTGGTTTGCCCCAGGCAAAAATTTAGATATTTCTCACTAGAAGGCTGTGATATACAAATTTCAACAAAGCTGTCTTTCAAATGCTTTCTTGATGTGAAATATTAGGCTAAATTGATACCTTTCAAGATATCATAGAACAGCTTGAACTGATCTTACGAAAAAACAGTTTTAATTCAAATTTCAAAATACTAATTCTATGTGGTGAAACAATCTGTGTTTTCATTGAAAAAAAAATTAGAAAGGGTTTAGTCTTTCAATGAAAAAGCAACTACTTCTATGATGAGAGCAAATTAATTGAAAAATCAAATCTAGCTGCAGAACTAACCTTTGTACAGTGTATGGGGTTGTTGGTGCCTAAATACTTGAGACATACAAAAAAAATAAATGCTATCGTAACATTATTGCTCTTATCCTACCCATTTTTCGTTGATGCAGGATTGTTCCAGGTGAGGGGGAATCTAATCTATAGCATGGTTCACCATTTAAAAATGCTAAAAAAAAAAAAAAAGTTTCTTAAGATTCTGTCTCTCTCTTTCTTGGGGAGTGAAGAGTGTGGTTTGACTACCTGAAAGCATCTGGTTGAGAAAGTGTCAATGGAATTCTGCAGTCTAAGTTCCTTCTTTCAGCACCACAACTGAGTGTAATATTTTGAGGGCTTTAAATGTAAAACCCCAGTCCTAAGAGACAGAATTAAGCCGTGCATAGTACTGTCTGGTACATATAAAAATAAATATAAACTGTCTTGTTCTATATAAAAATGCAAACTTCTAACTTGAAAGTGCAAAATACAAACTTTGTTGTCAGAATGCAAACGTGGAAATGCAGCGACTTTTGTTTGCATGTTTACCAAACACTTCTGAGTAGTCTTTTGGTTCCTTTTGTGATCTAAATGTTTTCTCTTTTCCTTCGTTTCAGGTTCCCAGGAGGGCACTAACGTACCTGAGGATCTCTGAGCTTTGTGAATTTTGTCCATTCCTTTTGCATCGTTAGTACCTGCTTCTGGATGAAAAACGGGGGTTTAAATAAGTCAAGTGAAGCCAAGTCAAGTGAATCCACGTATCAACAACTTCTCTGGACAGTTTAGACTAATAAGCCTCTAATGAACTTGAAAATTTAGCTAATTGCTTAGGTTTTGAATCACATTATATCTGTCCTAGTACTTGCTTACACGATCGTTCTTACAAGTTACTTTGAAGTTTCAAGTCTGCCTTTTTATGATATAATTCTATTTAATTTTTTGCCACAATGTCTGGGTCTCTGTTTCATCAGTCAAACATTCCTAAATAACTTTTCTTTGTCAAGTCAAATAGTTAGAAAATAAATGGTACATTTTGTCTTAGGGTAATAATCTGAAGGCTGGACTTGATTCAAGCATCTTTAATTCTTGTTATAATTTTTAATGAATTTCCATTTTCAGAAAAGAAACTACTCTGTGAAAGATTTTTTGAAGCCTAAAGGCTAATACCATCCTTCAGCTGTTCATGCAGAATGTGTATAGCTGCCCTTTGAGTCATTTTATCAGCATAAATGCAACTTCAATGACCTGCTTGAAGGTGTAGTTACAAATCTATACACATATATGATTGTTGCCCCATAATCACCGATTTTGAGTGAGTATTATTGTGTTACCTAGAAAACAGGAATAAAATGTCCCAGTAGCTCCTAAACTTGAGTGACATAGAACTTGGTTTTGCATATATGTTATCAAAACTTTTTTTCCTAAAGACATTGATACAGTGGAACTTTATGCAGTATATGAAAACCTTTTAACATTTATATTACCACAGATGTATTTTTATTTACCTATTTTTTTCAAAGCAGGATTTTGCCTCACTAAAATGGACAAATTATGTTTTATTTTGTTTTTCTCAAATGGTGACTGTTTGCATAGCTCTAGTTTAATGGTGCCAGTGTTTAAAAGGAAGCGGGCACAACAACAACAGGTAACTTTCTGATACACAATACAAATATACAAACCAACACTAATATTACAACAATTAATGCAATATGCTCAGCAATTATCATTACTTTTAAATGTAAATTTTATTTACATTTTAACTGGAAAGAGGTATGTATTTTCAAATACAGTGGATCAATTATTCTTTCATAGGTTTGACTGTATGTAATTGATCTTTTTCTTGCCTTATGAAAAAGCCTGTAGAGCAGCTGCACTTCTACTATGCTATAAAAATTTGAGCTTTATCTGATCTGTTTCCTATTGTTGCTTTTTCAATGCTACCAGTTGCCAACATTTGCCTTGTATTATAACAGAAATTGTTTTGTATTGCCAAATGTTTCCATCCATTTGTGTTATCTATTATAATACTCAAAATACAGAGAAATGAATTATTGCAGATCCAATTTCTTCCATTTAAAATAAGATATTGAATTAGTAATTCACACTAAATTGCTGAATACATCATAGTCTATGCTGTAAGGGAAGGTTCTGTTATTCTGCCCCATCTACCTACTCCTTGTAAATGTCTAGTAAGGTGTTGATATCAAGTGGAGACATACTGGGTGCAGGAGTGGTGGTGGAAATGACACTAATGGGGGGAAGGATTAGTGCTGTGACTGCCTTTGTGACTGGCAATGCTGAAGGGACCTGCACTGCTGCCTTGCCCTTCACAGTTCATGTGGAGGGGTTGCAAGAGCCCATCTCAGTTTCTCTTTTTAGTGAGTTCCTGCTAGCAGGGCAGAATTACTCTCACTGCTGGCAGGTGAACAGAGCTGTCCAAGCACAGCAGCCCTCCATGTCCAGGGTCACGTGGAGCCTCCACATGTGGTGTCTGCAGGTTGATTTCTCAAGATCAAAGAAACAAACCCTTCCCACTGCCCCAGAATATATCAATGTAACATCAGAAACAAGTGGAAATGTAAACAGCTACAACAATCCCCAGGTGTGAGAAACTGCTAAGGGGTCAGCTGGCAGGAGATGTCACCCGCCCTTCAACATCTGCTGGGTTTTGTAGCTTTTTCATCAGTTTCCAAATCATCTGATTCTATGAGTAAATCAATTGAGATTTACATTTGTGAAAGTTACCTTTGGCTATTGTGTTAGAGTATTCAGCAAGCTCCAGCTGACGTGTTTGTAAGGAGTTACCACTTTTTAGTAAATGTGCACTTTCAGAGAGTGATCTCTACTTCTAGAGAGTGATCTCTTCTACTTCCAGACAGTTATCTCTTCTCACATATTTTCATAAGTTGACAGTGTTCTTTTCCTCCCCAGTCATCACAGATGTAAGCCAGAGGGACTTCTTACATACTTTAAATTGGCATATGCTCAAGTGCTCTGTCAAATCTGAATTCAGAAGTTTACAGATTNATTGTTGCCCCATAATCACCGATTTTGAGTGAGTATTATTGTGTTACCTAGAAAACAGGAATAAAATGTCCCAGTAGCTCCTAAACTTGAGTGACATAGAACTTGGTTTTGCATATATGTTATCAAAACTTTTTTTCCTAAAGACATTGATACAGTGGAACTTTATGCAGTATATGAAAACCTTTTAACATTTATATTACCACAGATGTATTTTTATTTACCTATTTTTTTCAAAGCAGGATTTTGCCTCACTAAAATGGACAAATTATGTTTTATTTTGTTTTTCTCAAATGGTGACTGTTTGCATAGCTCTAGTTTAATGGTGCCAGTGTTTAAAAGGAAGCGGGCACAACAACAACAGGTAACTTTCTGATACACAATACAAATATACAAACCAACACTAATATTACAACAATTAATGCAATATGCTCAGCAATTATCATTACTTTTAAATGTAAATTTTATTTACATTTTAACTGGAAAGAGGTATGTATTTTCAAATACAGTGGATCAATTATTCATTCATAGGTTTGACTGTATGTAATTGATCTTTTTCTTGCCTTATGAAAAAGCCTGTAGAGCAGCTGCACTTCTACTATGCTATAAAAATTTGAGCTTTATCTGATCTGTTTCCTATTGTTGCTTTTTCAATGCTACCAGTTGCCAACATTTGCCTTGTATTATAACAGAAATTGTTTTGTATTGCCAAATGTTTCCATCCATTTGTGTTATCTATTATAATACTCAAAATACAGAGAAATGAATTATTGCAGATCCAATTTCTTCCATTTAAAATAAGATATTGAATTAGTAATTCACACTAAATTGCTGAATACATCATAGTCTATGCTGTAAGGGAAGGTTCTGTTATTCTGCCCCATCTACCTACTCCTTGTAAATGTCTAGTAAGGTGTTGATATCAAGTGGAGACATACTGGGTGCAGGAGTGGTGGTGGAAATGACACTAATGGGGGGAAGGATTAGTGCTGTGACTGCCTTTGTGACTGGCAATGCTGAAGGGACCTGCACTGCTGCCTTGCCCTTCACAGTTCATGTGGAGGGGTTGCAAGAGCCCATCTCAGTTTCTCTTTTTAGTGAGTTCCTGCTAGCAGGGCAGAATTACTCTCACTGCTGGCAGGTGAACAGAGCTGTCCAAGCACAGCAGCCCTCCATGTCCAGGGTCACGTGGAGCCTCCACATGTGGTGTCTGCAGGTTGATTTCTCAAGATCAAAGAAACAAACCCTTCCCACTGCCCCAGAATATATCAATGTAACATCAGAAACAAGTGGAAATGTAAACAGCTACAACAATCCCCAGGTGTGAGAAACTGCTAAGGGGTCAGCTGGCAGGAGATGTCACCCGCCCTTCAACATCTGCTGGGTTTTGTAGCTTTTTCATCAGTTTCCAAATCATCTGATTCTATGAGTAAATCAATTGAGATTTACATTTGTGAAAGTTACCTTTGGCTATTGTGTTAGAGTATTCAGCAAGCTCCAGCTGACGTGTTTGTAAGGAGTTACCACTTTTTAGTAAATGTGCACTTTCAGAGAGTGATCTCTACTTCTAGAGAGTGATCTCTTCTACTTCCAGACAGTTATCTCTTCTCACATATTTTCATAAGTTGACAGTGTTCTTTTCCTCCCCAGTCATCACAGATGTAAGCCAGAGGGACTTCTTACATACTTTAAATTGGCATATGCTCAAGTGCTCTGTCAAATCTGAATTCAGAAGTTTACAGATTATTTCATAGATGCTTATAAGAGCAGGAAAGTTCACTGTTCAGTTCTTTCAGTGCCAGTTTCATACCACCTTATGGTTAATAGTTAGTTTAAAACATAGTCAGATTAAGACTTTTAAAATTTCTAGTCAGTTAATCACAGAGTAATTGAGTAAATACAGCAACAGAAGGACTTTGTGTTCCCTGCTGATTTGCCTCAACATGCTTATCCTAGCTTCATGGAGAAACCATGAACTGAAGAATTCTGTGGCATCTCTTGTAACAGTTCAGAAAAACTATTTCTCCCAGCCCCGAAAATGGCAGAGTGTCTGTCTCTTCCCAAACCTCTGTAGTGCCGCTGGCCCATGGGCAGCACAAAGCAGCAGCTCAACCTCTGCCCTAAACATCTGCAGCCAGGATGAGCAAGTATGTTCTCCCTGGGATCTTTGTAGGACTTGATGCAACCTTTAAGCAGCTTAATCCCCCCTGGGCAGCATTAGAATCTGGGACAAAGCAATCTAACTTTGCTGGAAAATATGTGAAAATCGTTCCCAAAGAGCTGACAATTCCACCAGGAGAACTCATAGCTGCTTGCAATGTTTTGTTGTTTTTTTTGTTGTTGTTCAAACAGTGACAACATTTTTTTTATTAAACCCAATATTTAAAAGGGATTTAAACTTGCTCTAGCAAGAGAGTTTCAAAAGTATTGAAAGCTTATGTGTCTGACCTTCTTGCAGGATGAAGCTCCTTGTCTGGGATCAAATAATCATTCAGGAAGACATACAGTTTTGTTCCAGTGGGAGCACAGCCCAACAGGTGTGTAGATTATCTATCTATCTATCTATCTATCTATCTATCTATCTATCTATCTATCTATCTATCTATGATGTATATGACACATACAGCTGTGTTTCATTACAGATGTTTGAAAACTATGCAGAGTATATGTAAAAAAGGTTGCTCTAGTATAGGCAGTTCAGACTAGGCAGCAGCATTTTGTAGTTGCCAGGTAGCAGGGAGTGATGTGTGAAGGATAATGTTCATTTTCTCATCCTAATTACCTTGTCCACGGCACAAATGTCTGTTTACGCTGACAGGAGTAGGCTGACAAAGCTCAGCTGGGTTTAACTGTGCTGGCTCTATCAGTTTATGAGCTTAGTTAAATACTATTAAACTAGCCACTACTATTTAAATAAATCAACAGCCAAGTGTCAGATAGTTGCAGTTTGCTGGGTGGCTATTGAAGGAAACTCTGAGTGATGGTGAAAGTTCCACTGCTTTCTACATGCCAGGATCTAACACATCGCTCTGTGTACTGCAGAGTGCCTGGGAGGCAAGGTGGTCACCTGCATAGATTACCCAAAATTAAACCTTAACAAAAATTAATGTAAAGCATGTACTTATGTGCTTTTCAGCTTCTACCACCCAGGAAACGCATTTTCCTTAATTACACATGATATGGCAGCACAGATTTTAGTGAGAACAAACATTTGTCTTGCAGAGCAGCTGGCTGCCTGTCTCCGGGCAGCCGGTGGAGAGCACCAGGGAACTCAGCTGAGACTGGTCCATGCTGAAGTGCTCTCCAGAATGAAAATAGGAAAGGTTATCCCACTGGAAGGTGCTAGTGAAAGATACCCATGCCTGCACATCCAAAACAGATGCAAACACCTATTTAACCTTTTATGTTACATTTTTATTATAGTATGCAATAGAAATATTTTTATTGCAACTGGAGCTGCACAGCTCTGGGATATTAGGAAGCAGATGAAGTAAATGAAGCATAAATTCAACTTTTACAGAAGAGAGAAAAAAAGGCTAGTAAGTCATAATTCAAAACAATAATGTGTAGTTTTCAGTCTTCAAAATATCAGAAAATTAACTTCATTTCTTATTCTACCATTCATATAACAGACTATAATATGGAAAGAAATAAAACAGATGCTCAGTAGAGCAGGTAGCATTCTAGCATTCTGCAGCTTTTGATGAATCTTTTAATATATGTGGCCAGCATTGTAAAGAACTGAAACATGTGACAATTCAAGCATTTGTTAACCAAGAAATTTCTGTAGTGTTCTTTCTAGTGAAAAAGAGACTCAAGTACTTAAGACTGAGTTCCATAAGGTTTTATTTTCTGTGAGAACAATTGCTTTGAAAACTGAAGAAAACATTTCATTTTATATCAGATCCCACAGCTCCTTTAGGAAGGCCCTCACTCAAATGCCACACAAAGGAAGCACTTTGTCCTGTTGACAAAACTTGGGTTATTATTTTTTCAGCCTTATAGTCCTATATAGAATATTCTGCCTGATTTTTTGTTTGTTTGTGGTTTTGTTTGTTTGTTTGTTTGTTTTAATTTAGAAAGAGTAACACTAAAATCCAATTTCTGCACACCAGTAGGAGTAAATGAATTCCAGTAATGGAAAACACACAGCTCACCAATACCTGGGCATCTGGCCAGCCCAGTGTGCTATTAAGCATACATCTTCATTAATTCTCATTTAGAGATTAATTGATTGATTTTATCAGGGTAAGCTCAAGCAGTGTGAGCCACTATTCAGATGTAAAGGAAAAAAACACATCAGTTTCAGGATTTTGCCCATACTGGGAATATTGGATGTGCATTTATCCATTGGCTATGGTCCCAAACACAGCTACTTAAATCTGAGTTGGTGGGTGAGTGAGGGATGCTGAACTGTGCTGCATCACATCCTGAGCTCCCCTGGCAGAGCCAAAGATGCTGGCCTTGGAGTCAGAATGCCGATTTTACCTATTTCCCTGGGTTTTCTCTGGACCAAAGGGAGCTGACTGGGTGAGAGTGATCAAGAACTTGTGTTAAATCACAGAGATCCTCCTTTAAAAAGATGGTTTGCATGTTTCAGTTATTAGTTAATTTTAAATTAGTCTAAATCAAAAGACTAAAAGCTACTTACTTTCTATAATGTTATTCAGTGACAATAAGTCGGTTGGAATTTATCACAACAATTACTCTGGGAGTTTCAGTTCTCTGAACGCTCTATACATCTCCAGGGAGGGAAGTTCTCACCTGCTTGGATCTTTTCAAATATTACTGGAAAACTTAAAAGGTGTTTTAGAATAAAGTATTTTTCTGCTTCACATTTTAAAATATTTGGGTTTTTTTTCCAAACTTCAGTCAAAACAAAACACTATTTTTATGCTGTCATATGGAATTTGTAACCCAAGATAGAGATGTAAGGCAGTCTTATTGGCAACTGGAAAGAACACAGAGCAGATCTCACAGGCAGTCTCTGCAGATTATGTAGGAAGATAAAGCCACCCAGAAGGAAAGTGTTTTGGTGAACTGAGCCCATTTCCCTGTACATTGAGGGCATGCCCATCCAGCTGGAATCTCATCTGAACCTATGAGCTCGGCATCAGCAATGAGATCACATCTGAAATATGCATCATTAATTTTTAAGACAACTACTGTTAGAAGAAGAAAACCATCAGAATTTGTGAAGAGTGTAATAGACCTTTCAGGACTACATTTTAACACCACAACATTTTTATTTTTGTGTCTCCAAAGAGTCAGTGTCTGTTTCAGTTACAGAAACACTCACTTACTGTGCAGTTTCACATGGTTCCCTGGGGAAATTTGATGCAAAGTTTAGCTCCTTCATATCAACTGCACGTGCCTCCTACTGCATAATCAGGAGAGTATGTTCAGAAAAACTCAGCATAATAGCACAGCAGCCTTTTTACATCCTCATTACAAAAAAAAAATAAAATAAAATCAGCATAGGATGCACCAAGTGTTTTTTAAAAATATTTTTGTGAACATAGAATAAAATATTTATTTGGTAACTCACTAATTCATTAAGATATAATGCATTTTATTATCACATAGATATAACAGTCACGTAAGCTCAGAAGGTCCATAAAAATTAGCAAGTCATATAGCACCACTGGGTCTGGCACTTGCTGTTCCAATGAGCTTGACCAGACAGGAGAAACACACAGTTGGAGGCACAGGCTACAGATAGGAAAGGAGAGCTGGCAAATGCTGAGATTTGTAACAGATTCTGGGTCACCTGATTCCCATCGAGTTCTTTGTACATTTAATCGTGTACATGTATATTTTATCATTATCGTGGCACTTGATTAAAGCCAAATAATAAATTGTAATGAATTCTGTGTCATTTTTGTCACCCCCTCTCCCACAGGTTTATGCTTGCTCAGTCCAGAGACACAGCTCACTGCCTGCATCCCAATGAGGGTCTTCCCACCTCTGCTTCGTGACCTACAACATGCTCAGGACTTCAGTGTGAATAATGCACTTTTGGGAATGTGCTACAGAAAGTAATTAATGGAGCTGCCTTTCATTCCCAGTGAGTCATGTTTGGGCCAGCAACAATTTTTATGCAGTTTAGGTTGTTCTCTCTTGCTTACTAGGACAGATGTGATTAAATGCATTCAGAGTGTCAGGGCCAGGTGTCTTTTGAAAGGGAATCTAACAAGAACCAAAACAAGCTTTATTTTTCCCATTTTGGTCTTTTGAGACAGAGATATTTTATTCATAGCCATACACATTAGATTTCTTTTAACTTTTCCTTCTATTCCTTTTATTCATCAGGGAAAAAATATTTTGACTTTAGCTAAAACTGTGAGTATAAGTGTTCTGCCTTTATATCTGTTAGTGTCTTTTTTATCCTTGTCCTTTCTGTATCAACTTCTGTCCTTTCTGTATCAACTTCTGTCACTTCTTAGTTGTGATTACAACGTGTTGTCTCAACAAGCACACACCTTTGGGCTGTCCCTGTTCCAGGGTGTCTCTGTCCCTGGTCAGCAGTGCCAGGACCAGCCTCGTCTGCAGGCAGCCCTGTGATCACAGAGCTCCTAGGCAGGACTGTGCTGTTGAAGCCCTGGTCAGACAGCAGGACCATCTCCTCCCGTCCCACAGCCTCCCCACACACACCAGAATGTGATTCCTTGTTCCTGCACTGATGGCCAGAAAGCCACTGAACCTGCACCTCCTGTCAGCATCAGCAGAAGCAGTGTGTGGCAGGGCTAAGCAGCTGGTGTGTGCCCAGTGCTCCCACACTTGCAGCTGCAGAAGGCACCTGCCATGCTCCTGTCCCCAGTCTGTGCCTTAGTCATTTCTGAGCAAGCCAGAGCTTCCCAAAGCCACTTCACACAACATCAGAGAAGATCTTAATAGGAATGGTCTTCGAACTCAAACTGTTTGTCTAGGGTGAGGATCCCACTTGGTACTCAGGCCTCAGACAGCCATCTGTCTCCTCTGATTCCCTGACACCCACCCCTCCTTTTCTCCTTTCCAGGCTTGCAGCATTTATCCAAGTTGTTTGATGGCTCTTCATGAGCTGATTCCCTCATGGGCCAAGAACCAGCTAATTCTGTCTGTGAGTACATCAGAAATGTATTTCTGAGCAGCCTGGTGTGCCCCAGAAAGTCAGACAGCACCAGCCTCTCCCACTGGGCTCACTCTTTCCCACAGTCTTACCCTAGTTTGATGTTTTATTAGTTTCCCAGACAGAAATCTCTATCACTAGGCAGTGTTTTCTTACCCCTGCCTTGTCTACCACACTTGTATCAGCCAAAGCAAAGATCCCAGGAGGACCAAGAAGTTTGCCAGTTGTCTACTTTTCCAGGACTCGCTTTGAAGGGACCTTTAAGAGAGGCACCTTGAGACTTGTCCTTTAGAGCAGTGGCATTTCAAGGTGCAAGGTTGAGGGACCATGCTACTGATTTCAGAGATATCAGAGAACTGTTGCACTTGGAAAAAAACCTTTAAGATCATTGAGTCCAACTGTTAACCTAACACTGCCACTAAACCATGTCCCACCACTAAACCATATCCCTAGAAGCAAAAAATGCCCCGGAAGGGCGATTACATCCCCTGACTGCACCACCATATTTCTTCTAGCTCCTACATTCTTTTATGTCCAATGATCAGTGATCACATCTTCCAGCTGTATGCATGCATATCTGGAAAGTGATCCAGTAGCATCTGAAGGCGAGGTGACCAGCAAATCCTTCCCATCCCATGAGAACTAATGTTGGCTCAAGATGTCATCTAACAAGAAAGGTCATGATGGCTGTATCTGCTACACAGCTTGGTTCCCGTTGAGCACTAGCAGAATTAACCTTCAAGTAGGTAAATGAAGGCCATGACAGCTAGGAAAACACAGAGAAGGTGGATCTGTAATTGACAGTCATCAGTAGCCTTGCACAGCCCCACGAGCAGGTACTTTCTCTGGTTTCTTCCCTCCTTGCCTTCTTAGAGGGGGCATCCTTCAGACTTACTCTTGGAGACACCCTCTATCACTTAACTCCACGCAGTAGGTTTCCCAGTGCTCAGCATGGTTTCTTCTGCTCTCTTAGAAAAGCACATACCCTTCTTTGTGCTCCTCCTGCCATGGCCTGTCTTACCACAGCCTTTGTGGCAGGCCTGGCTCCACAGTGACTTCCAGGACACCCTACACTGGACTGAGATCTCACAGGGCATTGAGGCCAAAAGAGTGCGCTTCTTTGTAGCCCTGGGGCATAGGTCTGAGCAAAGTATAGGAATGAGGAAAGCAAAAGTGGTTTTGACAGAGTCACTGCTGATGGACTTTGACCTTTGCAAGGGAATAAAGTCTTTGTCTGTGCAGTTTCTCATGGAAAGCTGAGGGTGCAAATGCTGATCATTCCATTCAACACCAGCCTCTGGATGCCTGTGGCTACTTCAGGGAGCTCAGAACTGTGTTTCCCCACCTCTTGACTTTTTGTGCTATGTAGCAGTGGTAATTAGGAATGTAAACTAATCAGAGCCAATTACATGGAGCCAGGCAGGACTCTGGGTGTGTGTAACCCAAACAAGCTTGGAGGGAGCTGCAAGGTCTTGGGGGTAGAGTGCAGGGTGTGCCAGGGTGCTCCAAAGGGATACAGTATGGATACAGGAGTGTTTCAACATCAGCTGACCCCAGGATTAACCTATTAAAGGGGTACAGAGGTGACCTTAGAGATGAAACCTATAGTTCTTCACTCTTCTAATTAAGCTTCCATATGTAAGATTTGTCCCAAAATTGCTCTTACTGCTTGGGGAGTATGTTTTATTGCTTAGAGTTTGTGATTACATGGGGAAGTGAGTTCTCATGCCCCTTCATCTCCCATTTATCAGCATGGCTGCATTGAAACTAAAACAAATGATCTTAGAAAGAAGAAATGTATGTTACAAAAATACTCTTACAGTATGTATGGGAAGCATGTGAATATTCCTGAAATATGATCAAAACAAAACCCAGATGACTCAAAGAGATTGAAGTAACATTATCTTCCCTTTACTCAACCCAAGCAGAATTTAAAACTGCTGCAGGCAGTCCCTAGAAATAGCACTTAATGCGATGCCAGAATATCCTGCAAAAAAGGTGCAGCACATTAATGTATGGATTGCCTTTGATTTCTTTTAGCTGTGTGGGAGGCCATAATTGGATAACTGCATTAATGGTAATTGTGTAATCGATTTGTTCACAACAATTAGTTAAGTGCAGTGCTGTTCCTCTGTGGTGGAGAATAACAAGAAGTTGGACTGTTGTCTCAATTGTTAAAACAAACCCTGATTAGGTGGCTTTGTAGGAATCTATAAAACTCGTATTAGAAAATGACAGGAACTTTCTAGAATAACACTTTGGGGGTTTGTTTGTTTGTTTGTTCAATATTTTTGCTTTTCTTGCCTTAGCCCCTGGGCTCCATGCCTGATTTTACATCTCTATGGATTTCAAGGTTTGTGAATTTACAAAACATTCTTGTGATTATCTCAGGTTTTCAGTTTGTCCTTATGGTGCCCTCTTCCTGAACCCAGCCTGTAAAAAGACAGCAGATGAGCCCTGCCCAATGCAGTGACATTAACGTGGGGACGGACATTAGCAGTTCTTAAATATGAGAGGACTGTAGAAGAAATATTTCAGCCAAAGTGTGTGGCAGCACTGAGGGCAAAACTTCACAGGTTTCTATGAATACAGACCCACTACTGTTCTTCTGGGCATCTGAGGCCTCAGTTTCTCTGTGGGTCTTGATTTCAGGGTAGAGCTGACAGGGAAGAAACAGCTTTTCTACTGAGTTACATAGTTTGGTCTTCAAGGTTTTTCTCTATGACTTTCTTTACAGACAGATGAAGCTTAGAGATTTATACCATTCTCTTTAGTCAGCCAGACTGTCAACTGGTATTTCTTTAGAGTTTCCAGTGCTGTTCTGGCCTACTCCTTAGACATCGGATTTCTCTAACTTCATAAACAGACACTTGAGATAGACAAGAATGCAGATATTCGTTATACAAAGCAGAAGAATAAATAGGTTTTTTATATATTTTGCCAATTCTCGGTAATGCCTGCCCAGAGAAATATTAAAACAAACCCATATGTTCATATAATGGTCAATCCCTGTAAAAATTCTATATAGAATAGTATTTCACTGGTGTGTTGCTGTTTTGTTGTTGTTTTTTTGGTTTTGGTTGTTTGTTTTTTTTTCAGTTCACTTAAATAAATATATAGTTTATCATTTAAAATGTTAACAACCATTCTTGCAGAGCGTTTTGCTTGAGCAGATGTAACTTGCCAGTGCTGACCCTGACTTACCAAAGCTGTCTTACTTCATGGGAAAGACACTGTAAGAATAGATGGCTGGAAGCCAGCATCAGAGAGATTGAATTGAGAAACAAGTGAGAGTGATTAACCATTGGAACAAACCATGAAGAGAAGCGGAGGACTTTCCATGTCTGGATGTCTTCAACAATTAAATCCCTCATGGAAGAAATGAGTAATCAAACAAACATTTTTGGGGCCTCAACAGTGGGTAACTGTATGAAAGTCAATGACCTGTGACTACAGAAGAATACAATATTTAATGATTCCTTTTAGGCTTAAGTCTGAGTTCAGGTCAAATTAAAATACTGATAACAAGAGTGTGACATTCCAAACCCTGAATACTCTTGCAGGTCTTTTTAACTAAGTCTCCCTAACTCCAAACATCCAACTACTGAGTCAATATGGAAATATTTTTTTAAAAGCCCAGTTTTGAAAAGTTGCCAAGAAAATCATGGTCCCACATGTCACAAAAGATATCTGTAGGTGAAAACTTCTCACAGGGGAGAGAAGCTATTTTTATCCTGATGGGCCATCAAGAAGACCAAGTGAGAGACTGTCTGCCTGCCACTGGCACCTGTATGGATTTTCTGACTTACAGTTCATAAACAAGTTTCAGTATCACTTGGTGCATGCAGGCAGCTCATGGGGAACTGTGGGAGTCACCTATCTGTGGTCTTATCTATGCAGGGACAACACACCGGGAGCTGTGTAGGTGGCTTAGCCTTGAGTTGCCCATAAGCCCCAGGCCAAATAGGGCAATGCTGCATCACACAAAGAACCAAAACCTGACCTGAGCCTTGAAATTCCTCAACAAATGGTATGTCCTGAGTCTCAACTCAAACCACTGTTGGGCTTTCTGAGAAAGTAAGATAAGGAGAACCTGGAGGGTACTCAGTGGTGGTTTCAGCAACTTTTGTGTCTCCAGATGGAATAATCCAATTGGGCATAGTTTTGCCACAACTACCTGGAGGGTTTCAGCCACAACTTTGTGTATGCAAATTGTATAATCAATCGCATAAACCAGGAGATAAAAGTGCTAAGGTTTAATTTAGATTTTGGGGGAATTGCCTCTCCAATGCTCACTTGTATGGAGACCCTTGCCTCTTGGTCAGGACATAATCCAAGGTGACTTTTCAAAGACTGAGAGCCCTTACCTGGAGTGGTGAGTATTTAGCATGCTGTAGGTTTGCAAATGTGGGCAATTAACTAACACATGTAGAATATTTAGCACACTTTCTAATATGTTATAGTGTATTCTTGCTTTTCACTTGCAATAGTGCATTCTGCCACTGTACCCTTAAAAACCTGTAATAGTGGTGTATTAAGACTTCAAATAGTCTTGGGCCCTACAGTTAAACCTGTGATTTCAAGTAGATCATTTGTTTAAACTTCACAGTCCAGTCTCTTTTTGCCACAGCACCCTTTGTCCCAGAGAACCCCTCAGTGACTCGAGTCAGACTGAGATACTTCTTTGACCTGGTATGTTACTCTAGATGGACATCAAGTGTAAATGCCATCAAGATTTGATTGTCTTTGTGTTTGACAAGTCCAAGGACACAAAAAAGGATTAAGCTAATGGATTTACTGACTTGTAAATCACCAGTTCTCCCCAAACACATTTTCCACTTAAGTATTGACTCGTGCTAAAACATTTTATCATTTGATTAAACCGAGCTGTCAGGGGTTAAGGCACAAGAACAGACTACAAGAATATGGGAAACAGATTGTTACCAGCTCTTGTATTAGATGCTGGTGCTGATAGAGTGTCCAGTCCAAGAGCAGGAGACAGGCAGCGCTCGGCACTGCTTGGGGTGCGCTGCAGCAAGCGCTGGGACACGTGTGACCCACTGCAGTGGGCCCCCATGACAGAGACTTGAGTTCATAATCAGTCAGTATTTAAAGCAGCCCTATGAATGGTGGCACATCTGTCTGTATGTAAGAAGATGAGTGGTAGATAGAGGAGGATGGATTCAGTGCCTTGTCTCTTTGTAGTAAATGATTATTTGTGAGATATTAGAAGAACTGCAGCTCTTTCAACCATTTTTATAATGTAAAATAAGCAGACACATGTTTTCATTTCAAGCTACCACTCTAACCAGTGGGGTGGGTAATTTTTTTTTTTAAATTAGAAAGGAAAAACAGCTCCTTTGCTGAGTGGATTCCTGTGATCTAAAGCAGCAGTGAGATATTTCCCGTTATCAGTATGCAGCTGCTCTCTTTAAACTTCTAACTTCTGAAACACTTTTTCAAACATGCCTGCAATAGAATATTTCATGTGGAAATAAATGAGTTTGTGAAACCCTTTTAATTATTTTACTTCAGTGAAAAGATTAAAATCTAATTCTCTCTCACTCCACATCCACTCTGAAACTTAAAAGGATATAAAAGAGATTAATCATTTTCACGCCAAATACAGAGCAAAGTCTATTTTTTCCTTTCCCCCACACAATCTGAAAGCCATCACATTCCCCCGCCCACCTACTGTGTGCATGAGTTGAACATTGTCAAGTACAAATTAAGGATCTGATCTGGTAATTGCTTCTGAACATAGAGTTACAGAACTGAGCCATCCTTGATTCAAAGCCTGCAGAGCTCTTCCCAAGTACGCAGGGGATCAGGCATCGCAGAAAAATCATAAGGGCTCTGAATCTGCAAATACAGACCATATCTAATTGTGACTGGAGAAAAAAATAAATAAAATAAATTACTGCCTCAATTTTAGAAAAAAATGTAACATCATTTAACAATAAAATAGCCTGATGAGTTTTTGGATGGGAGGATGTACTTGTCTTGAGGGGTTGCTTGGGAATCAGGTTGCTGAGAAGCGAGACGTTGAGATTTGGGTCTTTCTGAGTTCATACAGTACTGTAGTGCTGTTTGCTCCCAGTGAACACACTAAGCTTTCTGCCCTGCTCCCAGAGAAGCTGGTTACTGGGAATAAATTAAAAACTGAGGGCTTAAATGCATTCTACTGGCCCCTGGGCTACAGCTTGTGAATAGCACACCACACTCTGCAGAGCCATGAAAACCCTGAGTGCAGTTTGGCTCACTGCAATTTGCACTTTGTGTTTGTACTATGCATTTTAAATCAGGTGTGCATTCATGCATCAATTATCAAGAATGAGCAGCATGAAGTGTCAAGCTTTTTGCAACGATTTATTCAAGGATAGCTGATTTTTAATGTGTGTGATTAGTTGTAACTGAAATTACAGTAATTGAAATAAAATTATAGACAAAACAGAATAGGAGGCTTTTACATAAGAAAGGGCCAAATGGCAAAACAAATGCCAAATTGATTTCTGGTGCTGGTTCAAATAAATTGTTTACAAGAATTACTTGTGCTTTCATCTCAGTACTGAAAAATGTGAAGATTTTGTTTATTAAAAAATACTGAAAAGCTACTAAACTCTCTGTTAATAGAGGGCATGCATGTATTTGTAAAAACTATAAAGACTGACACTGAAATTGGGAGTATGTTTCATGCAGCATAGAGAGCATAATTCACAGGAACAGAGGAATCTCAAATATTACAGGGAGTTCTTCAGCACACCCCTTTTGCTCAAAGTCTCCAATTCCCAAATGATAGGTCTGCTCTTTGAAAATCATCATTTTTGTTGAGGCTTCCACAAAATTGGTTTTGTGGAATGGTCTGGAAGCTGTGGGATCACATGCTTTGAGGCAGCTCACAAAATACTAAAAAATACTTACTAAAAAACACTTGCCAAAAAATTCTCAAGGAACTGGCTGGGGAGGCTTTACATAAGAAATAATACTTACCTACTACTTACAATAATAACAACTACCTTTGAATCTAATCCTAAAAAGCACTACACTTCTCTAGCCGTTTATCCCCAGAATCTTCTGTAACATCTGGGAGATTGTCTTCTGTTTTCCTTGGCTCTGCTCCATGCCTTAGGGTAATTTCTCTCACCAGCTCACTTGGTGGCTTCACTGAGAACAGATTTTCTGAGAAGTTTCAGATTTTCTCAGGTGCTCTGGGTTTCCTTACAGGATTAGTCTGGGCCCTTCAGCTGTGATTCAACTCACAGAAAAATGGGTTTCTGTTCCCTAGACTCCATAGTTGATGTTTATTCACCTGGCTCCCCATTTGTGCCCACTGCATATATGTTTCAACACATTCTGTCATGGGCTTTCCTGTGAAACACCACCAAATGCCACCTCCTCTTTACATCCTGCAACAGAAAGTAAATGAACTGGCACCAGACTTGCTCTTGACCCCAGGGAGGGTGACTTCAGTGTCTGAACTACCCTGTCTACCTTGTCAGTCCCTGCAGCTGTAGTGGAAGCGTTGCTGCAACTCCTTTTCTCCCTCTTGAAAGGAGTGAAGTAGAGAGGCACAATGATCTCCACAGAGATCCCACTATCTGATTATTTTGCAGTGCTTTAGACCATGGAGCTGGTTGGTGTTCTAGAGTTGCCAACTCTAGCACTAGCTGGGGCTTCAGGGTGCTTTGCCAGGGAGGCAGGATGCCAGCCCTGGGAGGTACTACAAGGCACACACAGGGGCTAGAGGCTTCAGGCTGAAAATGCTGGCCCTAAGGTCACAGTTTCACTTTTACCTTACCTCCAAGCACCCTGTGTCCTTCAGCATGTCAGTTCAGGCCAGGCTTAAAAGATGTTTGTGTCCAGAGATGCACATAAATACTTAGCTGGAGCACCCACCTGCAATTACCTTACTTCCCATGACTTCTAACAATCCAAAAAAACAGTCTATCTGCTCCTTTTTTTGTCTCTAAAATAATCATTACAAATGAGAACTGTTTGAGGCAGATTGAACAATGGCAAAGCCCTGCTTTGTAGAGGTCCTGATTGAGGATAAACAGATTAATGCTTGTGAGGTTCTCAGCTTCTGTGTCCTGGGGACCAGAACAGTGACAGAAGCACTTGGCAATTTAAGTGTGGGAAAATAATGAAATGTAAAAAAATATCCAGATCAATACCTTTATGTAATGTGGAGGTAGGATACTTTCTGCAGCTTTTAGAAGCTGTGAGCTTATTTATCAGGGTAGCCCAGGCTGTGGCACAGCAAACCCTCTGCACAGCCACAGACTCAGCTGTGGGGTAAAGGGGACCACTTGGTTGGCCCCTGGGGTGTAGGAGACACAGAAATAACTCTGTGCTTAGCAAGGACCAAGCATGTAAAAACTCCCCAAGGCCATAGGAATTAAGTTTTTGAAGCACTGAGGGTCGATTAAAGCCTGAAGTATGCATTTTTTGTTGGATGTTCTGGTTTATAAGGAAGGCCAAACCCTCAAGTTTGCCATTAGATGTGACTTCTTATTTCTCATCATTAAAATTAAATTTACTTATCTGCCTTGAGGTAAGAACTAACAAATATGAGGTAGTGCATAACAAATGCATATGTCAGAGCACCACTTGACTTGTGTAATTTCACTTGCACTGCTAGACGAGATGTTAGTCTGTCGCTACAGTGATGCCAGATTGCAGCCAGTGAGGATCTGACTGCTAATTTTCTTCTCCCAGTGGTCTGTACTATTTTGAAAAGAGTTTTTTTTTAATGAAAATCCCATTAACATTATTCTTTCTCTACCATTAGCTGAGAAGGTTCCATTTACCTTATTGAAAAAACATTTTTCAAATTAACTTATTCTGACTTTTCTGATTATGAGAAAATCTCTGAATAATGTGAGGGAAATAAAAATGTGCTGCCCTTTTTTCCCTTTTCCATAAGAAATACATTGTAAAAGATACTTACCAGATCCACCAGAACTGGTTTTGTGAGAGCATTTGTGGCTTTCCTGAAAGCAGGGCTGTCAGACAACTAGTTTGACTTGGTGTGGCTTTCTGACATGTCCCATTTGATAACTGATGAGACTGCACAGCCAGCTTAAAATGTTCAGAGCCAGATCCTCTGACTGTGTAAAAAGCCCTGGCTCCATTAACTTCACTGGGGATGTGTCTATTTACACCAGCTGGCACAGTGTGAAATGCAGCTATTGTCCATGGAGGGGAGAGGATATGAGATGTCGGAGAGGCAGCTACTGGCAAATGGATTATATTTGACAACAAAAGAACAGAATGAAATCTCCACTACTTTTTTTTTTATTTATTTATTCAATGCTGCTATTAAATGCTCTTCCATGAACTAATCCACAAATCTTCTTTTTCTTCCTACAAGCAGCAGGCTTGTGTCAGCACAGATCACAATTTATAATGTGCTAACAATTCATGAAGAGCCTTCTAAGCAAAGTCTTAAGGTAACTCTCATATTTGCAGGTTGCAACAAAAGTAGAACAAAGGTCCTCAAATATTCATCCCAGATGTTAAAATGTCAAAATGTTGTTGTCAACTGTAACAAAACAGCTCATAGTGAAATTCCTAGGAAGCCTGTGCATCTACTGAAGAGAGTTTGATAGGCTTCTTTGCTGTGGCCACACCACATTCTGGTCCAAGACAACAAAGCCCCAGGGGTGCACCATAGATGCAGCAATTCATGCCAATGATTTCCAGCTTGCTTGATGAATAAAAATATCCCTAATTCTCAGCAACAAGCCTTTTGTCTCTCTCTCTAAGCTCACTGATTCAGAGGAGACAGTTTTGTTTTCAGCAGATGTCATTCTCTGTTTCTTCTGTCATGAAGCAAAGAACACGTTGTTGATTAGAAAATGAAGGTTTTTATCGTAGATGTGATAAATTCTGACAAGATGCACACTACCCTTACCCTCTCATCATTCTAATGAAATGCCTCTATGTCTTTTGGCAGTCCAATCTTCTCCCTCACTGCAATGGAGGTGAAAGATGAGGCAGGAGCATCTGTGGCTGCAGTCAGCTGGATGCCACTGCAGCTTCAAGCAGAGGAGGAATCCCAACACACCTGAGCTAGTTCCTACCTAGAGCCCGATGGGATGCATTCAGACCTCTCATTCTCCTGATATGGGTCAGATTTACTAAGAATTACTATTTTCGCACAGTTCAAGGGATCGATTTCAAGATCTCTAGCACTGTTTGAATAATGAAAACTAAGATGGTTGAAAAGTGCTAATTAGGAGATCTTAACAGCTTTTGACTTAACCTTCAAATCTGTTGTAGGTCATGTATGATTATGTTTTCATACAATTATAAATTAACGAGGAGTAAGTTATTAGTGACAATGAACTCTTTGTGATTTATGGTTTACTGAAGAATATTTTTCAAAGAAGACTTTGTGCTCTCAGGGCAATTTATGTTGGAACAAGAAAGTCTATGAACTGCAGGTGTCTCATTAAATTCTGCTGGTGATTAGAAGAAGCAGCCATGTGCAGAGATGTTCATCAGGGGCTCCATGATTTGTGCTGTCATGTTTGGTTTTTCCCTAATAGCTACACACTGCTTAGCATTGATGCTCAGCTGCTGGGAGCAGAACTCTGCAAAAACAGTCAGTTTCCATTCAGAAGCGAATGGCATAGAGCCAGCTATTGATTTATAGGCTGACACGTACCCCTTTATAATGATTGTGAGAACATTTGCTACTTACCTGTTACCTTTCTTCAGGAGTACATTAAAAATAGTTCTCCACTTGATAGACGGCAGCACGCAGCATATTTTTACTGATCATTTTAACGGAGAGATCTGCAAAGAGTTGATTTATACAATCGCACTGGAGAGAGAGAGAGGGGTTGTGAAAATTTGTCAGTATTCCCAGTTCTGGTTAAATGGTTTGGCCTGAAGGCAAGATGGATACATGCCCATTTCTTCCCAGCATCGACGTGTTTGAAAACAGCAGCTTGGCATAATGTTTTAAAAAAACACAACCTAAACACAAAACAACAACCCTTCCGTATCTGCCATAGACACTACTACTTTGGGGAGAAAAAAACAATCATTTTCATGCTTCTAACAATAGCAATATATTATTCTAATTTTTTCTATGTCTTATTCATTTGAGCAACTAAAAGGCATTTATTTTTGTATTTCTGCAGAACTCATTTTATAGTTTTTTGGTAGTTGCATGACAGTTACTTAAAAAAAAAATGGTACCTCCAGTGCTTGGCTGGTCTCTTTTTGTCCTTAATATTGAAACTGTGCCTAAAATAGGAGTGGAGCAGTGGGGTTTTCTCAGCACTGTGGTTCTGTTTGGCAGGAAGAACTTAAGTCACGCCAAAGGGCACCAAATGATTTGGCCTGATTCTGATTTTTTTTCTAACACTGAGGTCTTACAGTGGACATGGCTTATGCTTGTACTCACTCTTGCCCCTGAAGATCTTTTATAGAGCAGTCCAGAGGACTCAGAGGTTTGCAAATGTAAATTCAGACATTGTTTATTACTCCAGCACCCAGCACAAAGAGTGCCTTCACTTAGCCCAGTGGAGACTAAATGTTTAAACCATCATCCTATCGTCCTAGACATTTCGATGGAGATAAAGATTCGAGACTCAGGAATTTTGCAGATAATTCATCCTGTTGGAAGTGGAAGTGGAACTCTGCAGTTCCTTGGCATTCATGAAACTCTTGTTCTCCCCATTCCTCAGCTTCCTCAGAGACTGAGTTGACTTTGGCTAGGCCAGAGGGTGAAACCTCTGTTTCAGCTCAGAGTAGAAGATGCCTACAAACAACTGGATGGGGCACTTGTTAGATACTTGTTAGAGACTAAATATGCGGTTTTGGCTTCTTCACATAATGAATCTCACAGTTACAAGAAACATTTGGGCATTTTGTGCAATAATAGTTAAGAAAGACCATTATGTTTTGCTGATTTTTAAGCTGTGGTTGACATTTCTGAAAGGCTGCATGCTGGCACTGAGACATGGAGGTCACATAGTCCAACCCTCTGTTCAAAGGAGGTCCAATTATACCAGATTTCTCAAGGCTTTGTCCAGGCAAGCTTGACTATCTCCAAGGGTGGACACTTCACTATCTCTGGGACCCTGTTCCAGTGCTTGATCCTCTTCACAGTATTAAACTTTTTCTTAATGCTGAGTTAGAATTTCTCATGTTCCAGCTTGCACCCTTTGCCTCTGATGCTGTTGAGATTTTTGCTTCTATCTTCTTCACATGTTCCCACTAGTTGTAGTCAGCAGCCCCTTCTTAAAGCTAAACCAGCCCAGTTGCTCAGCCCCTTCTCATTATAATCTTCCTTGTTCTTATGCAACAGAGAGACTGTATTTTTTTCAGTATGGCTTTTATCTTCCAATAAAAGCCACTGTTACTTTCTACTTTTAACAGCATGTCACAGTGCCAGGAGTGTCACAGGGATACATGCAAGCACCCTTTAAAAGCCCATACCTATTGATCTGGTATTGCTCCAGCTCTGCTCTGCACTCCAGCATTGCTGCAGCTTGAGACACAGACTCAGAGCAGCTACTTTAAATATTTATAGCCATGTAGCTGCACACTCCAGCTACCAGACTTTTATCCAATGGCCCTAGGAGGTGTGTGAGCTCACATTGAAAACCCTGTTGCTTTCAGAGATGGCATGTGATCTGGCTGACAGATTTGTGAACTCCTGGACTACAGACACAACCTTGCTATGCTTTGCTGCCTGTAATATAAAAGAATGGAGCCAAACAAATGACTTCTCTTCCTTTAAGCTTTAAAGAAAAAAAAGCACATTATTTTTGTAGAGATTATTCAGACAGTTTTTATCTGTTTTTCACTTGGAAAAGCAAATAATATTAAATTCAGCCCCATAATCTTTTTGCAGCAGGCTACATTACAAGAGTAGGTCTTTCTCAGCAAAGTTTGTGTGAGGCTGTCAAAATCCTAGAGCTGTGGGAATGGGGTGAAATCAATAGAAAATAAACTTTCAAAGGTGCTGCATTTGTTTAGTTTTCTTTCACTGCCCTTCTTATGCCTGACATGAACACAGTACTTCTCTGAGGCACCAGTCTCATCATGAGAAAGGCTCTTGCAGCCTGTGCTGGAGAAGCAGGACAGTGAGCAGTGGGGTGATCTTGCCAAGTAGCATTCCATTGTTCTGCTGGGACTGGGAAGGGCCCCAGTTAGAGATTTCCCTGGAGGAGACAACTCAGCACTGGGAACCATGCTAGAGACTCACCTACCCTCCATCTCCCTGTGAAGATCCATTAGCCAAGCAGCTTTTATTTCCCAGTAAGCTTGCATTCAAGGACTGGGAAGGTGAATGCTTTTAACTCACTGCTGGAGGAGAGGGGCTGAGCTACAGCCTTCATCCAGGGGGCTGGACTGATCTATATGCTCATCATCCAAGTGCAGGAGAGAAGAACCCGTATCCCCAGGTTCTCTGCCCTGCCCTAGAGCCAAGAGGAGGTGGCTGAGGTGAGAGCAGAGCCACAGCCCCATCACCAGTGTGACAGGCACCATTGCTGAGACAGTGTCTGTGGAGTCACAGAGATGGACAGGGACATGGTCTTAGAGGAGCATCTGTGGAGTGCTTCTGAGGTGGTACAGCCGTGCGTCACCCCTTCCACAGAGATTTCATCTAAGAAAAGAAAAAAGCCCTGGGCTATAGTGAAGCTTCTGTATTCTCACATTTATTAAATGAGCATATTACTTGTATTACTCCCACCTCTGCCCATTTAAAACGCAAGGAACTCCTGCTCTTCTGCTGATATAAATCAAGAGCACACACCAAAATGCCAGAGTTATGCTGGTGTAAATCCAGCTTGAGCCTTAAAACATGCTACTCTCACATGTGAATTCATCATGTAAGGGCAAACAAGTTCAAGAAGAATGAGGTGGGTCTGAAGATCTGTCCCTGGTATTTAATGTAGAGCCCATTTGCAGGCATTTCAGAAGTGCTTATCACTCTCCTGTCTGACTCTGGGCCTCATTTCTTCAGTTTTGAGAGTTATCCAGTGAAAAGGCAATGGAAATTAATGCACTATACTTGCATTATCTAATGCCTCTTCTGTGATACTGCTTTGTTCACCTGATATATTCTAAGAGTTAGAGACTAGAATGTGATCCAACATATTTAACTCTTTAATCCCTTAAGAAAGCTCAGTGAAATAAATGGGTAAAACTGCAGAACTTCATTAAGCATTCTATTAATTTTTTATCATTTTTCTACACTGTGCAATGTTTAATGATGTTGCTAATTATTCTTGTGCTTTCCTAATAGAATATAATGGGAAAAATAAAAATAAGCATTTGTGGGCTATTCACTGAGCATTTGTTACATGAATCATAGAATCATAGAATGTTTAGGGCCGGACAGGACCTCCAAAGGTCATCTAGTCCTGTCCCTCTGCAGTGAGCAGGGACACCCTTAACTAGACCAGGCTGCTCAGAGCCTTATCCAACCTCACCTTGAATATCTCCAGAGATGGTGCCTCAACCACCTCTCTGGGGAGCCTATTCCACTGATCCACTACCCTCAAGGTAAAGTACTTCTTCCTGATAGCCAGTCTAAATCTTCTCTAATTTAAACCCATTACCCCTCATCCTTTCATACACGCCCTTGTAAACAGCCCCTCTCCAGCCTTTCCGTAGGCCCCCTTCAGGTACTGGAAGGTGGCTATAAGGTCTCCCTGGAGCCTTCTCTTGTCCAGGCTGAACAACCCCAGCTCCTTCAGCCTGTCCTCATAGGAGAGGTGTTTCAGCCCTCCGCTGATCATCTTTGTTGCCCTCCTCTGGCCCCACTCCATCAGGTCCGTGTCTTTCCTGTGTTGAGGGCTCCAGAACTGGATGCAATACTCCACGTGAGGTCTCACCAGAGCAGAGTAGAGGGGCAGAATCACTTCTCTTGATCTGCTGGCCACACTTCTTTTGATGCAGCCCAGGATGCCATTGGCCTTCTTGGCTGCAAGTGCACACTGCTGGCTCAGGTCCAGCTTCTCATCCACCAACACCCCCAAGTCCCTTTCTGCAGAGCTGCTTTCCAGCACCTCATCCCCCAGCCTG